>KN552877.1:10827-21960 GCA_000797555.1 Oesophagostomum dentatum
GAAGGTGGTGCCGATGACCCTTAAGGACATTAACTTCTTCAGAAATCTTCCATCGTTCCGTACAGAAATCTGACCAATCTCATTTGCTTTCCACATACGTTGCCTTTAAAGGAACTGGAATGCGTTTTCTAGAGATTCGATCCCTAATTATACCTCATATTGGGAGGGCTGTGCGGGAAAAGGTTGAGCAGTCGTCTGCCCAGAGACCTGTACTGCTTTCCGCACATGTTTTTTTTTTCAGAATTATCTTGTAGTTATTAAAGAAACTCTAGCTAAACGCAAGAGTAATAGAAGGGAGAGGCATAAAACCACAAACAAAGTCGCCATGCTGCGAGCGTGTGAACGAAATTTGTGCAAAAATAACTATGTTATTGATCTGCAGTCGCTACACGTCGGATGGGAGACATGCATGTAAACACGCGAATTGTTATATATCAAAGTGGCAAAGAAGCATTTCGCCTCTATCTCCTAATCTAGTAGTAATTGCATAGTAACAAACTCAACGCGATACCTGTAAATGACGGCCTTCAGCGGAACAAAACTAGCGCTAAATCGATCCATCCCCGATGTAGAACGTAAACAGAGCTATCCATGCAGGGGGAACACCACACAGTGGCAAAGAAAGGAAGTGAGAGCAAATAAATACCCTTCGCGCAATAAACGTAGAAAAACTTAGGAGCGAATTACAGGTAATTCTGGCAAAAAGTGCCGACAAACGCAAACGGACGAAATGCTATATTGTAATAGACATGCAGAAGGAACGACTAATTTCCAAAAGGAAAAGAATACCTAAGACGTGCTCAAAAAGAAAAAAAAGGAGAATTGTTCATTGTTCCAAAAAGTTGCTTCGAATCAAGTTCGTGAACTGGGCGCCTGGTCTGCACTCGCACATGAAATTATGCGCGACGGCTTAATTATGGAAGCTTGCTGAGTTGCTTCTTGCTTTTTCTCGTTTGTTTGTTTAACTTCTTTGCACTATGGTTTGTTCAGTGATATCTTGCCCTATTCTTGCTTGTTTTAAGCTTTTGCAAGTGTTAGAGGCTTCGTGGTGCATTTACTGAGGTGTAGCCTTAAGATTTTAGAAGATATGGCGTTTTTTTTTCAACGAAATAGCGAAAATACTAGTTTTTAATCCGCAAATTACGCTGAATTTCCAACTTCTCCACCTTTCTATTCTCTCTAAAACTTCACCCTATTAGCTACTAATGTTAATTTGACCTTAGTGCAATTACAGGGTATTCGTTCTTTGGATTCGTGCCAGCTGGCATTGAGAACATTTGAATCAGCGCGGACGTAAACAGTCACCGGTTCCGTGATAGAAATCTGTGCCATGTGATCGTTTCAAACTCTTTTTTAGCTAATTTGAGGACCGTACTCTACAGTGAGGCACTGTAAATAGAAAGTACAGCTGAGTGCCATTCGAGAACATTCATACAGTCATATTGGGGACGGTCACGAGACAGCTTCATTACGAAGCCGGGAAACCCTGTGAGGGCACCCGCATCTATCAGACAGCTGTGGGAAGCCGTAAATCACAGATGGAAAAAGGCTGGAACAGGAATCGCCTCACTATTTAGCCGCTGTTACAGAGATCTTGGTTGTAAACATCGAGATTTCTGGAACGTGCTCATGTTTCGTGGACGCTTTTCTCTGATAAACAGAACTGATGATTAATTCTAAGCCAAATATAGCAAATTACACAGTTTTCATGCAGAGGTTTCTGGAAATACGGTCGTTTTGAAAGTCTGTTTCTACCAATGATTTTTTAGAACGTATTTCTACCCTTTGCCTCACTTCGTGAAAGGAAGTCGCTTAGGATGGTAGTCCGCGCGGAGCAATCGGCGCGGCAGTCGCAGCGCGGGCAACTTTGGCCGGGACCCAGGTTAGTCGTCCGACGGAAGCGCGCTGATTGCTGGCGTTTTGGGTCCCGACCAGAGTTTCCAGCGCCGCGACTGCCGTGCCGACTGCCTCGCGTTGACCGCCGTTCTACACGACTTCCTACCACGAAGTGAGACAGAGGGTACGTTATCCGGACGGTGCATAAAACAAAAAGCCGCATTCAACTACAAGTATTTTGGGTGCGAGATTATCCACCCTGGCCGTGGATTCAGCTATTGGCCCGTCCAAGTGCGGCTACTAACTGATCAGTGAATGGAAATTTGGACGAGTTGGTGGGAAATGACGACCCAACCCCGCCTTCTCCAGGGTGGATAGTCTCGCACCCAAGTATTTTTGATGCGTGCACCACTGCTTGTTGTCTGCATTTACACAAATCTTTTTGCGCTTCATTGCTGGTACACTGTTTTGTTATGCGGCACCAAATCCGCTATGAATAGTATGATAGCTCAGACTAAACCATACAAAGATTTCTGCAACAGTAGCTGTCTAATGATAGTTTTGCGTGGGACTAGTTCACTTTAAAAGCCATAGTCATGTGCTTGCGGTATATCTTCTTGCCAAACATATATTCGCAAATTGTCAAATCAGAAGAAATGTTTGCTTAAGAGTAATAACAGTCGAAGGAGAGCGACTGCAAGTGCTGTGTTTGAACGAGGGCATCGATTCAGAGTTGCAGTTCGCGCAAAGCAGTGCTTCGCACAGGCGCCGTCGCCGAAAACAACGAAAAAATGTGCGGGCAAAAAGCTCCTCGTCACTAGGAGCTCACAGATGCGGCAGTCACATGGTGTGAGTTGCGAGATGATAGTTTCTTAAAGTGACCTTTGAGATGGATATCTGATGGTTTACGGCCGACCTGCAGTGACAGCTGGACTGCGAGTGGCATAGATGGGGAGCTGACTTGCATGAGTTTAAGCGAGACACTTTGTAACGTAAAAAATAGTAAAAGTTGAATGCAGAGTCGCTTTGGACCCTTTTTTTTCGATGTCTCTGCTTGTCAACAATTTTTGTGAACATATTACTACTTTATTTACCAACGTTAAGAAAATCCAAGGATTTCTACCTTTACGTCCCTTTTTTATCAGACCAAGCATTGTCACCAGTCCACAGCAGATCTAGTACTGCGTTAACGAAGGAGAGCCTATGTAGTTTATATACGGAGTAAACTATATGACCACACTAAAATTACCCTCTATACAACGAATAAATTAGGCCTATATGAAGAAATAAGTTTACCTATATATTTCTAGGTCACTTGGAGGAACGCTTTCTTATATGAAATTATCGTAGTTTTAAAAACTTCCAGCTCTGTCTGATTCTGAAGATAAAACATGTCATTTCTTTTCGATTACGATTTTTTAAAACTACAAGTCAGAGTACAACGATGGTACTGGTGTCAACCGCGAGCAGTTTTTAATTAAGCTAATGCGAAAAATCTGTGATAAATTAAAGGCAGCACCTACGCTCTAGCCCCTGGAGACGAGTACAGTTGAAAGTCTTTTCCACGTCCTCCTGCTTAAGCGCAGACGACCCCAATAGAAAGCGTACGGGGAAATAGAATACTCGTCCTCGAGATCGTGGACGAGTTTTCTGGGGAGATTTCCTCGGCCAGGAATGATTTTTGAGCCGAGAAATTTGAACCTCAACCCATTTTTTGAGCTCCTCTTTTAGAATCCGTCGAGAACTCAGGAAGGGTTCCGAGCGTGGGTACTGCCTTCAACTGAGGAAATTGATTATGCTGTTGTATTTTTTATCAAGTAGTTCTCTTAAAGACGGAGACGTCTATTATGTCATAGAGTGACTCTCATTAGGCTGAAGGTGTTGTTAAGGCCAGGAGCTGTGCTAGAATCCCATGAAAATTTACTATGTGGTACATTCATGTTCCTCCTCGCCAGCTTCAGTTTCACATGTAAGCACTTGAAACTGAAGCTGGCGACAAGGATTCCCCAGTCTTCAGTTTCAGTGCTTACGATTTACGGCACCTATCGTGCAGCTTCCTAGCCTTATTATATTGGAGATGGGTGTAGGAGTCGTCAAGGGTGAAACTGGAACGACTTTGAGTAGAAGCAAGTAGTCAAGCACAAAATGTACATTAATCTTTTTATGCTGATCTGCTAATGCGTATGAATGTGTGCAGTGCCAACTACTAGTACTTTTTGTTTTTGCCTTAAAGTATGCAAAGTGCTAAATTTTTCAGGATTTAGAACAAACTTCTTTATTCTAGTGCCTAGGTCTTATGTTCTTGTTCTTATTCAGCTTTATTGGAGGGCACGCTTATATGCGTATTTAATTAAAAAATAATAAAAAGTAAAAATAAGTAAAATAAATACTCGCTCTTCGGTGCCCTTTTGCCGACGGGATAACTCACCACATCCTCTTAAATTAGCCTGCTGACCAATATTTACGAAGGCTATTCCTCGTCTGGTTTGATTTTTGGACACCTTTACTGTGGTTTGGGCATAACTAGCCCAGAAGCTCTCGCGTAAAATGGAAATAATCTTTACCGTAGGTGCTGCCTTTTAAGTTATTTGCTCCAACCTGAAAACATAATGAATGAGATTGTGGGGTCAGTTTTGTCCTTATTTCTTTACCAGAAAGGTTGTTAGGTAGATGTTCCGATTTGCTCACGGGCTCACATCCCAACCTCGTCATTCTCTTCAGAGACCTGATAACGTTTCAAAATTACAAAAGTTGTGCTCGGCACCGAATAGGCTGACATGTCAGGCTGCGAGCAAATAAAAACGTCCACCTGACAAACCTGTTCGGCACAGAAGTGGAAGAAATTGTAAGTAATATGCCAAGGGTTAAAGTAAAGAGAACGTGAAATCTGTAGGTGCAGTTGTGACAGCTGTAAAGAAGACGCTCTCACTTTCCTACACGAAATTCGGAGCAGTATTTTTTTTTGCTGTTAGGAGAGAGTGGGGCGAATCGCAAGTATTTACATATACTGATGATACGTAATGGGTAGGAGTTTGTAAAGAATTTGCATGTGATGAAGGCGTAAGGATATGTACACTTGTGTTAAATTTAGTAACAGCATGACTGTAGATTAACGCTCTTGTACAGATAAGCCATTGCCATAATTAGCTTCTTATCCCTAATAAACTGAGTAGGAATTCGCGCTCACATGGCGTATTAGGATCTTACATAACTGTATGACCGTACTTGTGAAGAGCCAGGACTTAAAAGGCAATAGTTGCATTGAAAACAAAAAAGGAAGCGAGGAAACCTACAGAGTAAGTTAAAAATTCATGTCTATAAAGTATGCGTTAATCTAGTTTTCTTCATTAACGGTTGAACTAGACCGTTAATGAAACTTCCTTGGTGCCCCGGGCTCCAGTCCTTTCATCAGTAGTTCCCAAGGAAGTTACAAAATTCCTTACCTACCTAGTTTACCATCCTTATCCTATATATTTAAGTTAAAATGTAGACAGAAGAATAACAGAATAGAAGAAGTCCTTGAGACATGCTAGTAAAGGAAAGGAAGTCCAAGTCCAGTAGAATATGATAAAGGCTGCACCAGAGCTTAATCTTTTACTCTAACCTTATGTACATGACATCTGGCGGGAGTTTCGAACTAGAGATCAAGAATAGGTCAACCATTATACGGGTCTGCATGAAGTGATATATAATTACGAATCTCCTGCATCAGAATTAATAAGTTATTGAATTCTAGACCGTATTCCCTAATCATAACTGGTTTACTCTGTATAATTTCTTGTATAAATCTTGCAAACTCCATCCTTTATTGAAGAATCTAAAACTCAGTTCACATAATCCAGTTCGAAAGTCGTTATATAATGTGCGTACTCTGCTAATCCTTAAGGCTCCTATAAGATAAGTATTGTTAATAATATATCTTTTTATATTAGAACTACAGCTACGCTATCTAATAACCTTAAAAGCATAAGCATCGGTTTTACTATAGAAGCTAGACTGCAGTCCACTGCCATTTTTACTTATGTTGAGGTCCAAAAACTGTACTTCATACAAGCTTTGATTAGTTTGTTCAATGTTTAGGCTACCATGATATATGTTATTTAAATTTTATACAAATCCTTCAACATTATTTAAGATGCGTAGAATATCATCTGTATATCTGTAGGTTCCGTTTAGGCACCTTAAATTAATTCTGTTAAAATTTTGTATAATATAGTTATGCTCCACGTAAGTGAGAGTCAAATCTGCTAACTGAGGACTACATGAAGCTCCTTGTGGAACACCTTTAATTTGCTTATAAATAATTCCTGCGAAGTATACATGTGCACGATGCACTTTTAGAAAGGATAGGTTAAAACGGAGGAGTTGGAAGCATCGTAAATAAACATAGAGCAGCTTTTTTACTAAAAGGAAAACTTATAATCGTTAATTTATTTCCATGGAATAAGAATCTATAGATAGACTGCGACACGGATGTAAAGAGGAAGTGTGATTTTATCGTTTTCATTGCCTAGAGCGGTACGAACTATAAATACTACTACTCCAACGTGGAAGAGATAAACAAAAATCACTCATCTCTTCGTTAGTCTATCAGTTTTGAACATTTGAGCGGAACCGGCCACCGAAACTGTAACCTAACAGTAAGGGTTGACTCACACTTCCGTTCTATTTATTTTGTACCACGTGACTATACCAGTTTTGTACTCGAGGTTTTTTGGTAGGATTTAGTCGTGCGAGTTTCGCTGAAGTGCACTTCTGACGAAATTGCTTTTCTTGTAATTTCTGCTGTGGTTATTTGAGATGCAGTGGTGAAAACCAACACCGTCTCGCAGCGACGTAAACAGCTCGCAAAAAATAATGTCAGAGAACTTGGAGGCGCAGATCCTGAAGCGTTTTGACGGGTGCAAATGACGCCGCGTCGTTGACCTTTTCATCCTTCGCGTTTTGAAAAAAGTAGGGAATTTTGCCTCCACAGAACGCACTACCTCTGGCATGGTAAACTTCTGCAAAATGAACGAGGAAGCCCACTGAAAATAACCGCTGAAACTGCACACTTATTTCGGAAAATGTTCCTTTTTTCAGGATATACATGGTTGCGAAGGGTTTGGTACTTAATTTCTCCAAAAATTGAGCATGAAGAGTTGGAAACGACCGTACGGTTTTCGGTGAAATTGTTGGGAAGAAGGAAAATCCCGACAAACAAGTAAGTTGCATCATTACATGAAATTATTTCGTCGCTTTGCCTATCAGATTTCTTCAGACACTGCAAAACTATGACACGACAGTTTACCCAATGCTCAAGTCATCTTAGTTTGTAACATTATCTTTGACACCAGAATTGTCTGCGTGGAATACAAACTGATCGGCTCGAAGCAAACACGTCTTTTTGGGTAGGTTATTTGTGAGGTTTTCGAACGGGAAACTTCCAAAAAATTGTGGAAATAATCGTCATAGATGCACTGTGAATTACAGGAGCATTTTTATGAAATCTCGAATTTGCTAAGTTTGCTAGAAAGTTTCAGTGAATATTTTAGTTTTCCCATAATTCATTTTTGTTCTGAGCATGGAATCGGATTAGGAATCTCTTTTCCCTTTTCACCTTCCGTATGAAAGTAATGCGCATAGGTGGAATACCCCAGAGATGGGCCTGGAGAGGGTGAGAACTCCTTGAGAGTATCAGGTTTCAAGATGAAAAGAGGGATTAGGGCTGATCCTGTAGTGGGCGAAATATATCGCTTTGAATATAGCAGAACATTCACTCGACGTTCACACGTTACAGCATTAAAAAACTGTGAGAGACTCTTTTGATGTAGCTGGTGACCTTATAAAGTTGAGGTGGGTGAGGTGACTATGCTCACCAAGTGTCAAAAATGTCACCAATCTCCAAGGCCTGCAGCAAATTTGTATGTGAAATCATCTTTTTGAAAATTTTCGGAATACGAACACTATTATACTTCGGAAAATAGTAAGGAATGATTATGATGCATAGTTCTTTTGAGGACTCTCGAGGGGTGAGGACTAATTTTAGAGTGCCGATGCGCACTGTCAATGTCTTGCTCCAGAGAAGATAACAGCACAAATCACTGCTCAATTAGGCTTCTCAGGACGATTTACCGTCCATTCCCCCAAATAGTGTCTCGTTCAGAGCGGTTTTGTGCAACTGCGTACCGTTTGGGGCATGGCGAATTGCGTCGGAACTCATCCACGTCTAACCTTTTTGCACAAGGCGTGGCCCAGTTACAGCGAAACCCGCCGTGCCGCAGCTGGTACGCAGTTGCACAAAACCGCTCTGAATGGGGCACTATCTGGGCTAACCGACGGTACTTTTTGATCTATGATCTAGAGTCCCTTTTTAAACAGTTTGCTTGCGCTCTAGACCCTTTTACTAGTTGCGTATTATCTGCGTTAAAAAACTAGGCGCCACCCATAGGAAGCCTTTGTTAATGACCTAGATTATGTAACTACAAATTATTCAGGTTTCATTCTCAACATCACTACCGGATATTGTAATGTTCAACGATCTCGTTTAAATTTATAAATATTTCCTTTTTTGTAAAAGAAAATTAAACTACGAAAGGATCATTTGGATTACCCCCTACGTAAACATACACTGCACCTGGAAAACACCCAGCGCTAGATTTTGCACCAACATTTGAATTATAGCACGATATCTCTCCATAACGTCTACTGAAACCAAACTGTGATAAACGACTACCCAAACTTCGTTTACGGCATAAACTTTATTTTTCTAATACTGCAGTTTATTTCTGTCAGATTAACATGCAATAAATACTTACTGAAGTTGGTGTCTTCACCTGTCAAACTATCGCCCGATCGTCCAGCATCATGTTCAAAGGAACTATTATCGCTACATAGCGACTTGCGAGCACTCATTTGCCAGTGTCTTGGGTTCGTACCAAATTAAAGATCGGCGCCTCAGTGTTCTCCCTTGTGCATGCTTGCGCGGTGGTCTCAAATGCTTGGTCCATAATTAGCGGTTATGAACACATGTTTTTCGTCAATACCGACATCAGTGCAATACTAAGCGCCTTTGGTTAAATATTTTATTCACGCATTATTGTAAATACTTGACTTAACCTGACATAATATTAATATTTTTACCTTTTAACGTTTTCAACTAAAAATTTTATTCCTATGATAACGCATATAAGCGCATTTATGTTATTTCACCTTCATTTTGTTTTGCAGCTGCTGTATCTATCTACTTACTAAAATTAGAAAACTATCCCTCATTCTGAGCTTGGTTTTCTTACACTATTGTCTGGTGCTAATGTGCATATATGAAATAAATAAATATCTATAGCAATGGAAGTACCAAACATTGGTTAGGGTGTGGGACAGAACCTATAAGTGGTGGTACTATTTCCTTCTATTGTCACAAAAATTCGATACAAGGGAGTGTGACCTCTGAGGCCCTGGAACATAGCTAAGCGCATTGTTATTTTTCACTAATTTGTTCTTATTTTATTTTATTTTATAAAATACACATATAGTATGCTCAAGAAAGGACTAAATAGAGCTTGAACAGAAAAAAACACATGCATAAACTAAAAAAAAACAGCTATATGTAAGAGGCACTAAAACTCTCTCTCTCTAAGTAGAGTAGCTGATAGTCTGTGTATTTACGCAGGAGTAAAGAAATAGAGTGAACGATTAAGTAAATTTGTGCCTGCCCCCTGCACACTACTCAACAGAACAAAAAGCAACACCTGTCCTCTCCCGGGCTAGGAGGAAAGATGAAGAAGTTTTGTGGAAGAAAACCCCCCATGACAAGACTAAAGAGAGTGTTGAAGGGTTAGGGCCATAGGGCGAAAGTTGAACAGACTGGCTACCCAACGCAGAGAGTAGGGACTACAAGAGAGAGTTAATACTTAGAAACGTGAAAGAGAGTTTAAAGAGACGAATAAAAATTTGATGACAGTAAATCTGGTACGCCTTGAACAAATTACTCATTGCGAAAAAGTAGATGAGAGTAGATATAGCTTAAAATCTTTATATGCCACTTCTCGAAGTCATAACCTCTTCATCAGGCTTTGGTTAGTACACATGCAAGAAGAGTATGTTAGTAAAAGTCCACGAGTATTGGGAAGCGAGATGCAATGCATGATGATATTGTAGTACCTATACTAACCAAAGCCTAATGGAAAGCTATGTCTATTATAGTCCGCTTATAGACGATTCACCTGACAAGTGCGACGTAAACCGACTTTTCAGCTCTATTGCAGGTACAGGGATTCATTTGACAAGTGCACGTCTGCGAGCGCCGTGATGGGCCGTGATGGGCCGTGATCACGATCGATACAGCTAATAATGTGTGCGTGTTCTGTTGCTCTGCCAAAGCTCACGTACGCACGCACTTGTCAGGTAAATCCCCTATATTAGTAGTGGGTTAAGGTTATTTTAAAAGACATCTATTTTTCGCGAACGGAACCAGAATCTGAAGGCATGGTAATCCTTGGTTGCGTACTTCACATGCTTGTAATATAAATATCTCCTACGAAAGTGATGAGATAGCCAGTAAATTAGTTTGCACTCATTAAGACCATGTAGCACTTGTGCGTCTGACGATGCACTTCTTCATCTTACTGGAACCTACAGCAGAAATTCCCATTTTATTCTAACAGAAATGAACAGTAGGAACGTGTAAATAGACTTCGTTTAGGATGCACAACGACAAAGCGCTCAGCTTATCCTCATCCTCAACGTCAGCAAAAGCAGCGTGGTATGCATGGTCGTCTCCGATGGTAAGTCCACGTCCCACATCTTCTTCCATAGCCTCTTATCATATAGGGTCCTATAATTCTGGGTCGCGGATAAACATAGTTCCTTCTAATAAAAACTGGTCGTATTGGTATTATCCGTCGCGGTGGTGGCGGTGGTGGTCGTAGCACTAGTTTCGGTGGCGGAAGCAGTATGAGAGGTCGTGGTGGCGGGTACAGTATTAATGGCCGTGGTGGCGGAAATGGTATTATTGGTCGTGGTGGAGGGACTATTACTATTGGCCGTGGTGAAGGGGGGACTGGTATTGTTGGCGGTGGTCTCCATCGCGCGGTGGTGGTCCTCCGAGGGGGCCAGGTCCATCCAGGCGGCGTCCAACGCGTCCATGTCCGTGTAAAAGGGCTAGTAGGTTTGCTAGTGGTATGTGGAGGACGAGTAGGTTTGCTAGTGGTATGTGGAGGACGAGTAGGTTTGCTAGTGGTATGTGGAGGACGAGTAGCTTCGCTAGTGGTATATGGAGGGCGTGTAGATTTGCTAGTAGTATGCGGAGGAGAGGTA
>KN552888.1:0-15221 GCA_000797555.1 Oesophagostomum dentatum
AAAATGAGCAGCGTTGGTATTTTGATAGATAGATAGGAAAATTTATATCATAAACTGTCTAACTGGTTCAATGACGGAATAGGCAATTATTCGTCGCTCTCTTGTGCGCTTGACGTCATCTCCGGCAAATTGTTGTATGAGGCCTTTAGAGGGGCCCTCATTTTTCATGAAGGTAAGGAAAGCTTACCCTGTAGGACTACTTCACAGAATAGGATATTGTACCTATACCCCGCTAGAATTGCAAAAATGGATATTTGCAGGCCTTTGAAGCATTGGCGACCTGTTTTCGAAAAATTACCTAAATTAGGACAGCCTTTTCTAGGGGAGAAGTTAGGCGATTTCAGTCTAAGGTTGGCTATTATCTGGATCCTAGGATTCAACAAAGACTTTAAAGGCATCACCTGTGCTCAGAACTCCTTCTGAGTTTTCGACTGATTCTGAAAAAGTGACTCAAAAAATTGGTTGAGATTCAAAAATCTTGGCTCAGAGTTCCTTCAGTACTGTTTCACCATCAGGTGATCGCGGAATTCCTTCCTACGACACGCCACCGTTCTATTGAAACGCTTGTTCAACGGCTCGTTAAATGACTCGACGGATTTTTAATAGCAGGGATCGTTTTCCTTTCTTAGCTTTTTTTCTCGAAAATGAGCCTTTCTTTCACCAAACTTTTGTAGCAGGCTTGTAGAGAACGTCACTCTCCATATCCCTACTTCTAAAGCTCAGTGACCTTTCTGGGGCCGAACGCTGCCTTTAAGTATCGTTGCATACCGAAAAGAAACCGCCTAGAAGGCATCCAACCCCTTTGCAAAGGTACCTTTCTAATGGACTCAGCTTCTTCTAAGTAGAGTGTCAGTTTACTGGAAAAAAAATGAGTGCCTCGAACCATCCTGCAACAAAACCACCTCAAAGGCTCTAATTGATCCCACGAGCTGAGTTCGACAAGATTTTCTCATCGCATATTAATGTGAGAGTCATGCCAGACCATGTCGTGAGTTGAATTATAAATCATGGATGATCACTGGACCACCTGATTGTGAGAGACTCACTTTCAGTGGTCTAAATAAATCCTTGTGAGTCACTGGCTATTTCAAGAATTTTGCAAAGCTTTAATTGCACTTCATCAAGGACTCTTCAAGCTGTCTGCTTTTTGTTAGGGTCTATTCTTTCAGTGCCACTACTTCCGAACCGAATATATTGTGTATATTAACTTTTTCTACTAAAAAAAGTCTCTTTACATGACATACGGTGCTTCTTTTTTTCTGTGATGTTACGACCAAACTGATCCCCTTGTAAAATACTCTCTTTTTCGCGGACTATGACTAGTGAGGTGGGCTTGGCTAGGCACCTAACTCGAGTCTTGCCGTGTCCAAACAGATTAAAACACGGAGTACTAGCATAATCTTGAAGAATTTATTAACATTACGCTAGTTCTTCGTGTGCTAACCTGTTTGGACACAGCTGGCGTCCCCTTGCTGCCTGGCCACGCCCTTCTCACTAGTCCTAGTTCGCAAAAAAGAGAGTACGTAGTGCATGAGTTCCTATGAAATTTTTGCAGAGTACAGCAGGAGGGTTTAGAAATATAAGGCAAAACTTTGTAACGAAGACGATTTAGACAGTTATTTTTATCTTCTGCTATTATTAGAATTCCACAGGGACAAGCTACTGTATGATTAGAAAATAGAACAGATTCACGTGAAAATCGGTGTAAAAGTGGCTCTACATTCAGGATCTTATTTCACATTGTTTTCAGTTTCCGTTAAAAGCTTTTCTGTTGTTCTAGACATACAGCACATTCCATATTATATCATATTTCCTGCGTCCCCAAGTGGAAACAGGCACGAGGCTTTGAAAAAAAAAAGACTCACAGAAACTTTCTGGTAAATCTAATCTAAATAAATTGGATGAGCAAATAAACTTTAGCATTGGTCGTTAGGTTGAATCAATAAATCTGCAAATAAATAAGGCGGAAAGCAAACTCACTTATAATCCAATGAGAATAATATTATAGTAGATCATCTCTGAAACAGAATAAAAGAACATTTGCAGCGAGTCCTTGGTCAAACTTCAATATCAAGCGAAAGCCCTCGTCCAGATGCAGATTTTTCTTTTTTCTTTTGCAAATTAAGGTGTTTGATTTTGCATGACGCTATTTTTGGTAAATAATGGCTAAGAAGCAGAACTGAAAAGGAGCATAACAAGCTACACATCTGTGTTCTCATTCCTCTAACCTTCTGTCAACAGTGTAGGCTCATTATATTTGGTAAGAGCTTTCAGACTATATTGTTACTCTCTTCTTACTCCGTTACTTTGCTCACGCTGGAGCGGTATGTTGAGCTTAACAGCATAGGCGTACAAGCTGCAAATGTCGTGACCCATCGCAGTCGCTCGTAAGGGAGATTTGCCTGACAAGTGCGCGAGTCGTGGCTCAGCATCACGGGACGCGGACAGCACGCGGCTCAGCTGTATCGATCAAGATCACGGTCGATCACGGTCCTCGCTGGAAAATATTTAGTTTCTTTTCACAGAAAGTCTGTTTAACTACTAGCGAAGCCCAGTGGACTACTAGATCAAACTAGGAAAATGCCACAAAACAGAATAAATTGAAGCAGTAACCCCCAAGTAGACTGTCATGACCTACTCCTTCGGTCTGTTGAACATGCATAACAGCTGTATAAAAAAGGTTTTTTAGGGTTTACCATTAGGGCAATCGATTGCGGCTGAAACTATCATAAGAATATTGATAACATCTGGGCCTACCTTTCCACCATAAAGTCTCAACAACGAAAATGAGACCGGATACTGCCTTTAAGGTACACTCATCCTGAAATGTGAAACTCTCTGAGATAACCACGTACCTCGGTCTGTATATGCGGTTTATCCTGTCTTCTGCTCCGGTCAGTAGTTCCTGTTTGACGCTATAAACATGAAGTTTTCTACTAGTTATATTTAGCATAGCAGTTCTAATGTGAACTGGGTTGTATGTAGATTAGTCTAGTGCAACTATATGAACAGCGAAGTGCTGCTCTCCGAAGCTTTTCGCTCACCCACGTATTCTCATGGCTTGAAGGTTTAGCTTTGCGCCATGCTAATATTATCCCCGATGTCTACTATCCTCGAGACGCTAGAGAGCGTACTCGTCGCTCCGCCCATGGCTTTTCGTCATCTAGCCAGATGTGGCTTACCGCTGTCGGTTTTTGCGCAGTTTGGCTCGTCTAAATTTCAATCTGAGGTTTTTCGGACACTTTTTGAGACGTTTCTTTTCCTTCTTTCGAAATAAATTGCATTTTGAAATTTTCATTGGAGGGGAATGCCCTTTGAAATCGTATCCCTTCAAACTTTCCATGGTCAGGGCTTCTATGGGTATCTACAATTATTGAGCTCTAATGTTCAGTAACACTCATATCCTTCTGAGATTTACTCCGCTAAAGTTAAAATAATAGATTTCCTTATTTTTAGTTACTCACTGAGTAGCTAAATGGTGACTTCACAGAAACAGCCTTAGAGTGCGCTCTAGTTTTGTCACCTGTAGAATATTTTTTAAACATATTTACTTCACAACTCTATTTACCTGCTTTTTTAGATCCAGTGCCCTATACAAGGGATAGTAATCATCAAAATTTTAAATAGAAGTGATAATTCATACACATTTTCAGCGGCTCAGCTTGAACTTTTTATACTATTCCAGCCTATGTACCATAGAAATCACAAGATTTTATTTTTCGCCGACATGCACAGAGGGGTTATTTGAAACGAAGATGTCGTAGGTAGATGCGAGCCCAGTAGAGTCAATGGACAGTTTTTCTTCGAAAAGGTGCTTCTGGGCAAAATGGGTAACGTATTCTTACTCAGGGGCCCAAATAACCCATCTGTAGGGGTGATTCTGAGATTTTGACCTCCTATCGTAATCCTACCGCGGCTCCACAAATCGAGGCTCGATATAAGTTGTGTTTACATATAATTTTCGTATCCAGTGACCCAAAGAACCCCTGTTTCCGCGTAAAGTAAAATTTTGACGTTTTCAAAGTACAGAAACTGGAATAGAACTGAAGTTCCCACTCCATAGATAAAGCAGGAATAACCATTGACAGCAGATCCTAGGAGGGATATCAGTTTTTAATTCCTAACAAAACTTCTTGGTTCTTTCTCACCAGGCTATCATGCATAGCTTGGCATCGTCTAGCGCTACCAAATTGGGCCAGCACAATTGAATTGGTAGATTCATAGGTTCAGAAGGTTTTCCCTCACCAAGTTTGTTTTTGAAAGCCAGAAATTATTTTGCGGAAACTCTTGAATTTCTCAGAGGACCTGCCTTTATAATGAACAAGCTTTTTTAGCTGAATACAGGTAAGAAAGATGTTTTTGACGAATATGCTCTGCTGGAGAACCAGAACATTTAAGCATACGAGAGTATGAAATGAAAAGCTCTCTCTTTTAGCATAAGAACGCCCAAAGTTGCAAACTCTCATAAACCTTTCGCATAGGAAAAAATTTTTAATAGGGAAGAGCTACGCACCTTTGTTAAGTAATGAAGAATTCAAACATAAATTGCCGCACTTTCAGATTTTTTATCAAACCTTGGCGGACAAAAGCTAAACAAATCTAAAGATGAAATAGATTGTGTCATGGCTGAGATTGTTCCAGCAAAAAAAAATTAAGTGTTCAGTAAGAATTTGTAGCAGCTATGAAATATTTGTAGTAATGGCCGTTCTAATCCAAACTCAGAAATCGTTTACCACTGATGTACTGTCCCAAAAATTGTATTTTAAGGCTAGGCAGCGCCTATGGAATTCCAAGATAATTCTAATCTTTTTTAACTTTTCTCCATGGTTAATCCACGACGTTTTACCTTATATGAACAAACTTTGTTCCAGATTTTTTTAGAAATTCGATACTGCCGGAAACCTTCAGATCAAGCCTTTAGCGTCTCAGAAATGCATTGATGTCCTTAGTGTTCACTTTCCATTTTTCACAGCTTCCCGGTGCCGTAGTTCTCGAATTCGATTTGGATCTATCTCCCTTTAAAAGACGTCCCTTTAAAAGCCTGCCATGCCCGGAGTTCTTTGTTGCGCAAGCTTTCCACATTTAGCAAACATAGATTCCACAAGTTGTTGTGCGTTTTCCAAACACCCATTCTATAGAAGACAATTAGCTTAATTGTTATCTAGCAGCATGTTTGCAGCCTGGTCACTATAAACACGTCATTTAAAGGCCGCCGACAGCAACATCCTGTCATGGGCAGCTTCAAAAATCTGCAATTTTTGCAGCTCTAGAGCCTATAACATAAAAATGGATTTTATAATGCCTTGGAACTTTGCAAAAGACAAAGTTCTCTAGGTAGCGGTTCTTAACACTCATTCGTTTTTATAGAGAGGGTTTTATATTTGCTTTAGGGTATATATGGGAAGTCCGGAAAGTACAGAGGGGAAGTGACTGCAGCGATGACCTGCGATTTTTTTTTCCGTGGTATGTCAGTGAACGGCTGAGGAGAGCTCTCTTTTGCAGTCTCTCGATTTGACAAAATTGTGTGCGTAGTCCTTTCGCAAGACTCGCGATGGGCGGAACCCTACTGCTGGTTGCAGACAATACACATCGAAGACGTCATATTGGCAGGTTCACATTACAGGGCCTAGAGCATAATCCAATTGCGTGGATGTGGGATCTTGATGGGTACCTATGTAAGGGACCAAATGTAGACGGTTGGCTTACGTTCTGTGTCTCCTGGCCAGCCTGATGTCCGAAATGCGTATCATCTGTAGCGCACATTTAGACCCCGCCGGTCGGAAATCCTACGAAAGGACTACGTAGAGAATAGCTTACATGCTCTTCAGTGATAATGCAGAAAATTTGGACCCGAACTCTTGATACAGACGTTATAGGTGAAGCTAGCCGAGCGCACCATCTTATAGTGATGAAAATTGCCGTTAAAATGGCTGGTAAAGGGAGCATCCATTTTACAAACGGGTTCGAAAACTCAGTCAGTTTACGAGCACTTGGTCATTAGCGGAAAGCCAAAGTAAGAGAGCCAGAAAGTCATTCGTTGCCGAGAAAACGACCAGAATCTAAATGGACCTGGTGGACCGGGTACAGATGTGGGACGAGTTATCCCTTCAGTCCCCATCGCGTCGAGACCTCACCGCTCAATTACCAAGGAACCTTTAAACTGAAGTAGCCACGGAACATACTTCAGCGTCGAAACGAAGCAGTAAACGGAGAACATATAAAGACCGATATCAAATGCTTTACCTGTATGAGCAGCGTGAGGAAAATGATTAGTTGAGAAGAATGGCCTCAGGGGACCCTCGATCGGCGTTCGTGGACAACCAGTCCGAGCCCTTCGCGGGCGCATTATGTATGTGGTCAAAGTAGTACTCTTCACAAATTTTGAAAATTTTGTGTACCTCTTCGTTCACCGAGTTTCCAGCATGATACTATCTTTAGTCAGTTCGAGAATATTCTATAATTTTCATTATTATAAGACAGTGTCCTCTGGTAATTTTGAGCTCTTATAACTCGTCCGTACAGGACTAAATTTGCTTATGTATATTCTTCTTTTCGCGGATTAAGATTAGTGAGATGGGCGGAGCCAAACACAAGACGGAGCGCTGCATGTGTCAAAATAGCTTAAAAATAAATGAAAAGTTTCATATGCAAATGAACTCCTCAGCATTAAGCCAGTTCCAGCTGTTTGTTCAATTTGAACTCGTGTGGTGTTCCGATAAATGCCTGGTACCGCCCATCTTAGTAGTCTTATTCCACGAAAAACAGTATGCCATTTGCCAAATCATCGCAACACAACGCAAGTATGACTCCTCTGAAGGCCAATTCTTCACTAAACGAAGATCTTTTCGCCCTTTTCTGATAGTTTTGGTTCGTTTACAAGTCTGCAAGCAGTTTGGGAATGCCCAAAATACATACTTTACCTTCTTATCCGTGCCGTTCGTTTTCATCATCTTCTTCAGTCGTCTGATTCAGTCGTCACTGAAGTCTAGATAGAGGAACTCCAAATTTGGAAGGATATGACAATCTTTTTGAAATTAGAACCCGTTGCTTTTTCATATCCACATATATGCAGTACTCCAAAAATAGCATTCTTTTCTTCGCAGAAATAACAAACGACCATTACGCCACGTCACATGTGCTGGGTTCTATTTCTGCTGACGTCCGAATCCTTGAGTATAACGCGCATAAAGCATAGGCAATTCCAATGTTTATGCATGTACGTATATCCAATTCAATGAAGAACCAGAATCCGACATCTGCAAGAGAACAATGCCATTACTCACCATTAGCTGGTAATCCTTTCATTAAACGGAATGAAAAAGGCCTATGGGAGCTGGACAGCGAAGCTCGTCGTTAGAGGCCCTTGCCTCGGAAACAAAAAACATGGAATCAAAAATCAAGCATAGAGACGGTAGCGCTTGAAACCATTCGAAAGCCCATTTCTGCGGTCCTATTATCAATGACCAGTTCTCTTTATGAAAGGAAAGAACTGGAAGATTGTAAGATTTCAACGGTAGGTGAAGTGTTCTTTTTTCTGTCCATAACTTTAAAATTTTTTGGTTATGAACACATTCTAGAAATCCCGCCTAAAGACAGTGCGCACAGTAAAAAAAATCTTACTAAAATTTATTAGCTCTAGAGCGAGAATAAATCCCAAAGTTTGGGGAAACGCAGAAAGTCAATCCGAAAAAAAAACAAAGTGAAAAAAGTTCTACAAATATACTCCGAGCTGCTTTTTGACAAAATGACGGGACTATCGCCCATAAATGCGTTGTCCTAAGTAGACGACGATCAGCTAAGCGATGAAAATATGACCACTTGAGCATCCTGGCTGGAACGGCATTGAATTTTCATTTTTTTTCGAGCTTTCAACTGTACTAGGTTAAAGGAATGTTATATTTCGAGCTGAACAGCAACTTCAAATACCTGTTAGGCAAATTGCCGCTAAAAACAGAAGATCGTCTTCGATCCCTCATCAAAAACGAGAGGTGAATGTCCTCTGGAGTGAAATTCTCCTTTCTTTAAAAAAATAAGTAGAATTTAATGAAAGGCCGTCACGGAGCTGATCGGGGGTCATCACGATTCTCTAAATTGTTCCTCCGCTAAAACTGTCATGATAGGTAAAGTGGGTCCGAAGAATAGTGATCCTTCCACTCCCCAAGGGCGATTGATGAATATGGGAAGACCTCTTTTGAAGTTTCTTGATCTGGAAATATTTGATCGGATTTGAGCAGAGCGATAGGCTGACAGAAGGAAGGTTCCACTAAGTGGGCGTTGGAATGCCTGCTCCTGAAGGCGAATTACTGAAGTTATCTAACCTTTATCTAGTATGCATCTGAAGCTTTTTCAGTACTCTACGAGAACTGCAAAGCAACGCAAATCTCGAGGCGAATTTCTCCCATGGGTGCTGCCTTTGAACCGTTAGGGTTTCTGTTGAAATTTTTTTCAAAAACTGCGAAGCTACTTCAGCGGTTACATATCGATAAAACTACGTGCACTTTTTATGGCTCAACAAAGTTTGCTATGAATTGTGGCTAATTTTGCAATGTTCAGCGATAGCGAATTATAGTTATTTTTCAACCCTTCCAAAAAAATTTTGCGAGATTTTTCCAAATTTCCTGCAGTATATAGATAAGTTAGTGCATTAGGCAGTGGTTTATGTAGGATCACTGCACCTGCAATACATAATTAGTCTATTTGTACTTCAGAATTCCGCTTGCAGTTAGACAAAAATTATGTTTATGTTCAAACACCTTTAAGCGCCACTGTACATCGTTTTTGGTGTCAAGCTGAGTAACCAGATTACTGCTTTTTTTATTTGTAAACTTTGGTGAGCTTCTTTTGAGGCAAAAACAAAATCTACCAATGACTTGCTTTTCGGAGAAGCAAACTCGAATAAAAAAAACCTTATCTAAGTAGAGCTTCACTGCCGTGTACAAGAGTGCAACAACTTAAACTCTTAAGGACATCCTTGAACATTAAATTATCCTGCACCTTCATTCGCCATGGCACAGCCCAATTGATCGATCCCCGATCGTCCCGGGTCATCCCTTTGTGTCCCTCCCGCTTTTGCTCTACTAAATGCAGGGATTTTTATCTAAAATTAGTGTCCTGTATAACATCAATCGGAGTCTGCTTGCGCAATTCCGAGCATTATTGATTAAGCTCGAATTTTATAGAAATTCCTGAAAGCGCATTTTCATGCTGAATTTTTCCAATGATGTTTTAGAAGTTGTGAACGTATTTGCACATTTTAGGAAAGATTAAGCTCTTTTTCCTAAGCCTTGCGAAGCTGGACCATTTCAAAGCAATTTAAATCCACTTAATAGCTGCTGATAAGGAATTGCTATACTCTTCACGAGGGAAATTTCGAAGCCAGTTTGCAAGCTCTACGGATTTTATCCTTAAATTCTGATCAAAGCATAAGTAGTATTATCTGTTTAAATCAATGTGCTGTAAATGAGAGAGTAGTTTCAAAAAAAAAAACTTTTAAGTCCTCCAAAATCGAGCGAGTCCTGATGTTTTCACTGAAAAAGAACGTTTTAACTGCAGCCGGCAAGATTTTGCATCAAATAAACAAGACATATCCTGATTGATGCTGGAGCCTTTCTGCCCGCTCCCATGAGGCTCATTCCATCACCTTCGTCTGCCTAGCTGCGTACGAGGCCGTAAAGTCCAGTAGAAATAGATTTGTTTTAATTTGTTGTTTAATGGGAGAACGCACTGTACTGTGAGAATATATTGCCTCTCGTCCTTTATATGAGTATGGAAGAAAAGCTTTAAAATTGTTCTGTTTACATGTCCCAGAATTATACTTTGTAGTTACCATGACAAGAGTTTTTAATTAACATACTTTGGCTTGGACAATTTCAAGAATGGTACTCTGATGAGTTCACTTTGACTGATGTATTAATAAGGTTCCGCTGTTCGGGTAGGGTTAAAAAATCAAATTACATAGAAGTAAAATCCTGGTAATCAACGTATTTATCCAATTAGCCATAAATTTCTCCAAAAATTTAAAACTCTTCTACGTTTTTTGGAGGATCCATGACTGTTTGAGACGCCCTACCTACCCCCTACTTGGCGCCATGAGGGAGCAGACTAGAGCATCATACCAGGGAAGGCTACAAACTAGTGAAACGATAACGACCGTAACCATTACACATCGTTTTCGCGAACTAAGGCCAGTGAGATGGGCGGGACCACGTACGCGAAGTAGCTGTGTGCGTGTTTAAGTAGCTTAAGTAGCAGCAACCAGTTCAGTTCTGGTTAAGTTTCTCGAATTTTCTCAAGATGGATGAAGTTGAACCAAGTTGACTTTGCTCAGTGCTCTTTCGGGTGCACGGCCGCCCCGCCCACCTCATTGGTCCTAGTCTGCGAAAAGAAGGTCACCATTCGACAAACACTGATGTAATTAAAAATAATTCTAAAGAACCATAAATTGCATGGCATGAGTTTTTCTTTACTTGTACCTATAACATCATAAACATCACCCAATTATACTTCAGGAGGAAAAGAAGTGCAGGAAAAATCAGTGCTAACTTTTTAAGTTTTCGTATGAGGTTCATGCAAAAAACGAAGAGTAGAAACCCCACTACCAACTGCAGCACTCATATTTTCAATCCCGCTTTGTATTTATGATTATATTTATATTTTTTATTCAGAATCACTGAAAATGGAGTATTTTTTAATACAAGAAAGGAAATTTCTGCTCAAAAGCTTTTCTGCATAGACGTTTTCCCGATCCGATGTATCAGAAGATCATATCGGAGGAAAATACTAGACTTTTGATAATTCTAACACGTAACTAAGTGACTTTCACGTCTTCATAACTCTGGCTAAACAGGTTCTTGCACCTTCTCACTTTAGGGTTTTTTAGTTACGCCAACGTGTACCCGATAGAGGGGGTGGGGGTGTTCGGTTCAGTTAGCCCTCCCCCTTGTTCTCTTCCCTGCTTAGCTCCCTCGTAGATCTTATCCTTTTTCCCCATTGTCTTCAGTATTCTTTCCATAGAAATCTCTGCCAAATCCTGCAAATCAGCTTTGCAAATCTACCTTTCATGGGGTGGACAGAGGCTCGGTCAATAGTGCAGCTGGGCAACAAAGGCACTCTATAGAGGGTGGCTAACTTTATGAACGATTGCTGATGACAGCCACCAGTGTACCAGGAACCCTCTACCTAGTAGTCTCTCGAACTTCATTATTAAGCTCTAATTTCGTACTTATACAGCATTTTTGTGAAACTGAGACTTACTCCTTTTGGAGGAAATCGGTTAACTTCTCTTGATTGCCCTTTGACATACTCGCCTGACCACACTTTGACACAAACTTCCATATTAAAATTACATTCTTGCGAAACATTTATGTTAATTTCTGGCTGAATAGCCTGAACACTTTAGTCTCCCCTCCGGTTTTTTTCAACATCACAATGCATGGGAAAATTGGAAACTCGTTCCCAACTTCACTTACAAATTAGTCCACTACTTTGATTTTTTGCTCTATATTTAAAGGCAATACCTACGCTAAAAACCGCATTACTTTTTTCTCTTAAAGAACGCCTCCTGAGTTCTCGATGGATTCCGAAAGACGAACTCAAAAATGGGTTAAGGATCGAATTTCTCGGCTCAGAACTCATTCCTGACCGAGAAATTCGCTCCAGAAGACTCGTCCTCGGTTTCGTGGACGAGTTTTTCATTTCGTCGCGCTCTTTCTGTTGGAGACGCTTACCGCCTCAGTTGCGAGGACATGGAAAGCTTGTACAACTCTACTCATACCAAGTGGTTATAGCGCTTTGACTAGCCTGGAAAACAAAGTGAGAAGACAACTCGTCCCCACATCCTTCGTAACTAGTCCACCGAGTACCCGACGTTTCGGTCGTTTTCTTAAAATTAGCAGCTTACCGGTGCTCTCACTTTGGCTTTTGGCTATTCAGCCACCGAGGATTCATAAATCATCTGAATCTCGAAATCCGTTTTTAGAGTGGGTGCTGCCTTTAAGTTGAAAGGTGTCTTTCAATCTGCTGAGTGCGACGAGGTGGTTGAGATGGTTCAAACTCCGCAAAATGCTACTTTTAATTGCTACGATGCAGTTGCGAAATACTCGGACGAGTTGGTGGGTCCCAACCGAATTTTGCTTAAGGCCATTCACTTGAAACCTGTCTTTTTTCCCGGCTTTTCTCACATATGGTTCATTCGTAGGATTAGCGCTGGGCTGAGCTTAGACATGAGAACCAACTGTTTCCATGGTTCGCTGTTTAGAAGAGGCTTCCTTACATCTGATCTGGTACTCAGCTTTCCGTGTAGCCGTCTTTTCTGCATAACTGGTTGTCAACTACATGCCCCGCCCACCGTTAATCCTACGAATGAACTGTAAGTAAAGTTCTTTCAGAAATCAGTTCTAGACGGAAACTTATATGAATCTAAGAGAAGAACTCGGTAATCTCCCACTCCCCTGCCAACTTAGCAAGATGCTAGTGAATGCGTTTGAAAAAAAAGTGGTGATGTCTTCTCGAACTGCTTTCAGCGGTATAAATATCTGTAGCTGGTGGTGTTCTTTTTCAATTTCTTCCGCCCAGCTCATGAAGTTCTTTAGTGCGATGTCCGTAGAATTATTTGCTGTATGAATATTTTTATCTACTTTTTAAAATTTAATCTGCTTAGAGTTTGAAGCATATTCTGCAACTTTAAGCTCATCGAAATCTACTTGCAACCGTCATCTTATTAATGCGTCATCGATAAGGGCACGAAGTCATATATGCATTGAAAAGTCGCAGTCCTGTCGCTTCGTGGAAGCCGAAGAACTTTGATGTGCACAGTTGTTCTTGGAAAAATGGAGCATTTAGTGCTTGATAGGTGCTCATTTCTATTAGGTACGGTATCAACGACAGCTTCGGTAATACTCTTTCTTCACTCTCGAAAAGGTGCTTATTCGGTTAAACACATATTGCAGTGTCTGCAATTAGCGGGAATTGTTTAATTAATTGTTTTTTGTACCCTACAATAAGCTTTTTATGAGATTGGACTTTAATTTAGAAAGGTGAACCGATTATCTCGTTCTTGGTAACGTCGTTGTTAGAACTGGTACGATTGAGCTGCCTTGCTCTGATCCCTACTATAGTAGCAGACCAACATCAAAAATATGTCTAATCTCTGAGAGCTATCTCTAACACTTGTAGAAGGGATGGTCCAAACATGGATCCCTGACCGGGAAGGTGGACAACAGCAAAATTATTCTTATACCTTCCATAGACCACAGCAGACCTTGATACGAGGAAGTTATAACTGTGGGAACTCGTTTGAGAAAGGGCTATTTTTTAAGGTAAAGGTTCGCCCTTTTCCATTTTTTCCGTGATTAGACTAGTCGATGGAATCGTATCTCATGGGAATAGTATGTCTGTAGCCGCTCTTCCATTTGGTCCAGTTTAAATGCCCTCCACTTGTGTCAAGGCACAAATTATGAGGGCAAATTCCAATATCTTCCCACTCCTAACTCACTCAGAATAATGGCTGGGAGGAAGCTACATGCTGATAACTACTATCTGAGGTCGTAGGATATTTTCGGCATTATTAGTTTCCGTGAATCAGAGATCCACTTCAGAACATTCACTCGTTAGCAAAACTTTTTTTACCGTTTTATAAGTAATTGAAGCAAAAAAATAAGCACTATCTTGTACAGTAACCTAAATCTCCTGGTACTACTATGGTAGAAGACATTCTCTAGTTTGAACCTAAGGACCATATGAGAATTTTTATTATTGTCTAGGTGTAAGCACAATTAGCAGAAGGAGCTGCAAAGCTTGTTCCTGTTAGATTCATCCGACCTAAGCTCACAATTAGTCCGCTCAATACTTTTTGATGCATGAAAGGCTTTACTGCGAGCACTTTTGTGCAAAGAGTCCTAAAAGCTGAAGTGATATAAGGTATGACGATGATTTTGACGAGTTTTTAACTATGAGAAGAAGATCTTCTCGAGTCGTTCTTTGCATTCGACAGCAAAGCTTATTTGTACTGCTGATCTACCCGAAGGGCTCTAGAAACGTTCTTTGTTACGGCCCCTGGCGAAAGCAGAGCAATGATGAGCCCAGACCCTTATCGGATAGCAGTAATAGTAATAAATAAATAACAATAACAATAAATAATAATAGAACAATAACAAATATGGCTCTTTCTCTAATCATATTCTTTCTGCCGCTTCAGAGTGGTATTTTTAGGTTTCTCTTATAATTAAAGATTTCTGCAAGCATTTCTTCTGAACAGCAACTTATAATGGATAATAGAATGAAGTTCCTATTAGCATCCGTGAAACTTTTATGTTTAAAAGCTCCTCCATTTCTAGCATCTGATGCAAGCACCCTACAAAAAATTGTATCCTCCTGACTCCTGCCAGGACGACCTGTTTCTTCTCAAGTTCTTTGCTAGCAAATCTAAATCTTCAGGGAATCTTATTGCATCCTAATAGCCAAGTACTCAGTCAAATTTGTGCTCTAAGTCTCCTTCTCTATGAATATTTCATCTTCTGCACATTCTCTAACATAATTTCGAGTAAACAGCTCATCAGACATGCACGGAATGTCAAAGAGCCCTACTATTTAGATCACAACTAAAACATGAAGCTTGCACTCTTTTACAATCGCTTAGAAACTGCAGCCAGAGAAAGTAAAGTAACTTGCGACTATTTTTGGTTATTACCAGGAATCTGAAGAGGAAATGATCCATATTTAAGCAACTCTCAAGTTAGCTTTCTGAGTGAGACCCGCCATATCTTCGTGGTATCTATTAATCGCAGTAGGATTCGGTGCTGTCAGTAAAGATATATTGAAAGCAGGGGAGCAGAGGATCGGTTAAAATTCGCAAAGGTCTCAGATACGGAAGTGCTGGGCAGTTTCAGCTCATTTTAGATTTACTGGTGCGATTCTTTGGAAAAGAACCTTAGAGCGCTTTTCTACTAATCGTTTAGAAAATCGTGCTCGAAGAAGCTACTGGTTAAAGGCAACATTCACAAAGAAATATGATTTAATGTTTTAACAAATATCTTTTAATTTTGCCATAACTTCCTTCCTCTCATCGAATATAGAAGGGTTTCCTATAGTTAGCCGTCATTCTCCAGAAATCCGCCTTAGATCAACGCCATTCTCTAACCGAATCGCGCTCTTTTTTGACCAGGCGCCAACGTTAAACAGTAGCGATTTTATGAAAAGCAGTTTGATATAGTCAGTTATCAGAC
>KN552893.1:16647-26941 GCA_000797555.1 Oesophagostomum dentatum
ACGTTTTTTCCCTGTTTTTCTTATAATATTCCTTGTATTTCTAACACATAAATGTTAATATACAATGTCTGCGATAGGCCCGTAATTTATGAAATACAGAAGGCACGAGACCTTATTGGAGGAAGATAGCGGTCGCGTCGAAGCGGCTCATTTGCATTATCCTTGCGATCACTGTATCCTCAGTGCTTGACGATCTGATACTAGGGCCAGAACCAGGACGAAAAAATTCTAGCAAGCACCGTTTTCGCGTTTATTTTGCAAGAGAAGGCAGTAAATATAACTTCTGTTTGGTTTTTTGGAATTTTTGATATATTTGATATCGTCGAGCTGTGATCACGTACCAAATTTTTATTGCACGCCCTTTCTGTGTGCCTGACGTCACTTCCTCTGCGTCTCTGACCTACCTATGACAATTTGTAATGGTTTTTGAAATGAAACCAGTTGCGATATCGGCGAAATCGAGGATAAGTACTGGCTTCTCAAGTAGTCTGCGAACATACACATTCAGGCGGACATGTTGGGACTCGTTGGATGGGTTAAAAATGGCTGGCCGTCGATCGATTGCCGACTTTGCCTGACTTTGTGTATCCGCAGACTATTTGAGGAAGCAATATATGCGCAATGGATGTGCACCATACAAGAAGTAATATAATTAGAGCCATTTGCTCAATGGAGACATTGTTATGAAAGGGAAACGTTTAGTATTTAATATCCGTTATTAGTATGTTAACTGGCTTATCTAAAGACGCGGTTTTCTGTTATTCGTGTAATTACGCACCTCACACTTTGTAATGTGGGAGTAATGCAGTAAAATCTGCGGTTTCCAGTGCTAGTTGCGTCAGATCACATGCGTGGCGCAACTTGGACGAGATTACTTGCCCGAATGTCCCAAGCTCCATCCTTTTCAGTATAACGCTACGAATCCTTGCACTATATACCTGATTTTCGCTGTGCTACCTCCACACTAAATCACTATACAGTGACCTCTTTTTTTCCCGCGGTTTTTTGAGTCTTTTTGGGGAGTATTCAATTAGAAAATCTAGTACTGCAATGTAGCAGAATTTGAAGAGGCATACTGTCTCCTCAAGTAGTCTTCGGACACACAAATTCCGGCGGACACGTTGGGACGCGATGGAGTGCCGTGGTTAAGGATCCCTGGAGGTCGATCGATGCGGCCTCCGCCTGACTTTGTCTGTCTGCAGACTATTTGAGGAGACAGTTTATGAGTGGTATAGGTCCGGTGGGAAAACTGATAGTGAATGCGAATATCAAATTCTAGATCTCGGCGCCTCTCCTCATTTATGTTAATCTACAAAATCTATAAGTATTCTTACTCTTTAAAACTATAAGTATTCATTGTGGGGTGAATAGATGATAGGTGCAAAGTATACTTTGGCAAACGAAGTTTTGAATAACTTAAAACCAAACTTTTGAAGTTATAAACAAACCTTCTCTAAATTTGCCATAACCTTCAGCACATCTGTCGCCAGCTTATGGCTGACGAATAGGAAACCAGATTAATCTATACAGTCTAGACTTGGTATTTTGTTACTTCGAGTATTCTAGCAATTCAAATAAATTCGGGCTATCTGCAGTAGAACAGTCTTTCCTTTCGTGATATAAACGAGTGGTCAGTATTACAGAATGAGAAAACCTAAAAATGTCCATTAGGCTGTCGCTGTAGTTCATTTAACGAACTCCAGTAGGGGTACTCGTCGATACATGCGACTGTGAGCTGCATATCCTCTGATCGGGGCTTGCGCTAATGTCGACTTAAATGAGCCCGATCAAAACATACTGTCTCCTCAAGTAGTCTGCGGACACACAAATCCTGCGGAGCCGGCAATCGATCGACTGCCAGGCATCTCTGACCACGACCACCAACGCGTCTAAACGTATTGATCACAATGTGTATGTCCGCAGACTACTTGAGGAGACAGTATATAGCTGGTTCACCTAACAAGTGCGCGTCTGCGAGCGCCGTGAGGAGCTGTGATCTTGGTCGATACAGCTGAATTGTGTGCGATGCGCAAGCTGCTGTGATATGCCAAAACTCACGTATACACGCACTTGTCACGTAAGTGCCCTATACTCGAGCTGACAAGTCGGTGCACGCGTGCAGTTGCGGACTCAGGAGCATATCTCGAAAACGGAATATGTTTATGGAGACCTACATATATACGAAGTATCTCCCTACGCATCTCGTACAGTTTGCAAAGTCTAGATGCTGAAGGACGGTTTTGAGCTGAGCTAGAACCATTTTCTGCAGCTGCACACCTCGCGCAAATGCACCGACTTGTCAACTCCACCATAACTCACATTCGCATATGTCGAAGACTACCTCTGCTAGAGTTCATTAACTAAGCTGTAGCGCAACCTTAGCTCTTGCTTCTCTGTTTCCGATTTTCCGGAAAAACTATTTATTTGAAATCTTCGAGAATTCGAAACACTCTGCTACTGTAGGTAGGCGAAAGGCCAGATTTTTAATTTGAGGCGTCTAATAAGAATGTTACTCTGTTTTAGCCATCTACAGCTTGTTATACTTCTGATGGATGGTTTGACTATATGACTAGCGAGTTTTCTTTTTCCAGACGCCCCACGCAAATACATTTAGCGGAAGCCGGGCTTCGCTTCCGTTATTTAGGTGTCTGACTTCCGATGCGAGATTGGATCACCAGTTTATTCGCTAACATCTCTCGCATCATATATTAATTTACCGTAACCGCCAATTAACAAGCGTGAATATACAGAACTGAGATTCTTCTTTACGAACGGAGATCAGCATGAAATCGATTACCCAAGTGTGTTTGTGTTGTAGTGCAGTCCTTGACTAGACGTTGCTCACCAGAAACGTGCCCAGCAGCCCTACTTTCGACCGAATCGGATGTACTGGCTTTTCCTCTTCTCGGGCAGTTCGGCGGGTACGGAGCGGCCGAATCGGACGAACGCTGACTTCCTCTTTTCTACCTCCTTAAACAAGTTGTATTGATTAGCCTGTGAAGGTTATTTGACTAACACAAAAACTTAATTTTTGAAGCACAATAAGAATGTTTGGGCCCTGTCAAAGATGTCTTCTCTAATTTAGAAGGCACATACAGCAAAAAAACATTTTTTTACAATGTATTTCCCCAAAAGCATGTGTAGACACAGAAACACGCGCGGCGAAAGGCAGATGTACAGACCGTGCCTTAAACAGTATTGATTGGCCGCTGGGCGTCACATATGCGCGTGGCACTCGCCTATAGGCAACGAAAGACTGAAAATGGGTGAATTTAAAAAAAATTATTCGTATTGTTCGTTTCAAATTATTTAGAAAATATTTTTAAGAAATCCGCAACGAGTTTTTTTCTTGATCCCGCCCATTTTTGGCCTAGGGGGGCGCACCCCCGCTCTACGGAGGAAAATTCCTACACCCGCCACGGATATACACCTGATCTCCTAAAATTATTTGTACAGCAATGCTATTTTTCTTTACGTCTAAACCGCAGATTACTGTAGGAGCTGACCAATGGTCTCCAATTTTTGCCTTTTAATTGCTAACAACGCGATTGGTCAAATTTAGGGTCTAGTTCCTTCAAAACAAATGCGAGTTCTGCTGCATGCTGCGCGTATACTGTATCTCAGGATCAAGTACAGACTTGAAAACCCCACCCCGATTCGTTGCATTTCTTAGACTGATCGAGAGGTATCTATCTATTCGTGCAAAAATTTTCATATTCCTGCATCTATAGGAGTTTCTGTATCTGCACTTGGCAGGGGATGAGCCTCTACGAAACCGGGCGACTACATGTCTCTGCGTAGAGATACAGTAGGCAGAGAGCAGTCCTTGTAAGTTCACACTTTTCTTCACATATGAAAGAAGACGAAGATGCAAGAACAACTCTCAGCATAGCATAAACATCGCCGTGTTGATTGATTAGGTAACGAAATTATACAGTAATTGGGCTGGGGGCGGGGCGGATATTGGCTAGTCTCTTCCAAGTAAGTGTAGATACAGTATCCTAGCGCATAAGAGCAAGAAGAGAAACAGGATACTGCCGGTGTGTGAGATGTTTGTCTACAATAACGTGTTTACGCCGGGGCGCAGTTAGACTTTCTGTGTCTACACTTGATTTTGGGAGGCAGTATATCAACATTTTTAGAGTCATGCAAGGTGGAGATCTCACCCAGTACTTCATGAAAGTGGATGAGTTAATATCTATGAAAATCACATCCAGTTCAAAATCTTGGCGCATGTGCGAAGCATGGATTTTCTGTGTCTACACTTGATTATGGGTGGAAAACATCAGCATTTTTTTTCCCTTTAGGACAGGTGCTTTTGTTTCAGGGCTGTTTTCAGAGAGTAGAGGATTAATTTCTAGAAGTATAGAAGCATAGAGCTGAGAAACCCAAAAACTCTCAGGATTGCAAAGAGTAGTTGTGGAAATCTGACAAGGAGGAATTTGCGTTTCTTGTTTCTCTGCTTCTCTAGTTTCTCTCTGCATGCGTTATATTTTCGTGATCTCAGCTTCTAAAGTTCGAAACCAGGGAACTTGGGACCCCTATAGCTACAAGTCCTGTGTAATTTGAGGGTATCTAAATGTTTTTAAAGGGTAATGTGGTATTTTCTCAGCCGGAGAGCCACCCGTACATTTAAGAGTCTTTAGGTGCAAGAACTAGTTAAAATGTGTCCACTCACCCCAGAGAAGTCGGCGGCCCTCTTTCCGAAGCGAACAAAGGCCGACTTGCGTTTTTCCACGGGTCCCACTGGAATAGCTGCGGAGACTTCAGCTGCATTATATGAATATTTTTTAAAAAATGTAAAAATTACCATTTTCGAGGTTGCTATCTTGAAGTAAGAACTGCAGTTCAACTAGTGATCCTTGAAGTGTATCATGTAGACGGCAGAGGTGTAGAGAAGGAAACTGGCGGCAGAACTCCTCGGATAGATTATCCTCATTCGAAGCGAATGAGCAGGCGATTAGTGAGAGGAAGAAGAAGACGAACCACATGACCCTGGATCTGAAAATGGTGTAATTTTGAGGGATAGCGAAAGTATAAATGTACGAATAGTCGATGAGAGAGGGAGAAATGGAGATTTCGACTAGTCTAAAAAGATATGTTTGGAGCATTCCAGGAGAAGTGGACTTGTGAAGCAGCGGAATCGCTGATCAACATGGGAAAAACATGAAATATGGATGGATCACATACCAGCCAGATGGTCTATGTAGTTTTGGGCTATTTTCGGAGAAAAGTGGAAATCACAAACCTTAGAATTTCAGTGTCTACAGTTGTCCAAGAGTATAGAGTATGTCTGAAAGTCTTGTGTAAACACCTCCAAGCAGGCCGATGAGGCAGAAAGAGGGTATAAACAGGAAAGGGGTCGTAGTTTCAGGTGATTTATGGGGTCGTTATGAAGCTTGTAATGAAAGAAAAACATACTTCTAAGTAAATACTTCGATTCCTTGCTGGTCGAGTCAATAATCAATATTTTCACTAGTTTTTCCAGAAATACGCCGGCTGCTCCAAGTGACCAGTTCAAATGACAATTCAACAATAGAACATTTTTTGCGAGCAGGAACTGGAAAGCGCCTCGGAAATTAACCGAGCGTTTCTTAAGAAGGTGGAAACAATCTCGGAACTTTTTGTTCTCGGGAGTTTCGGTGGTTCATTTTTCTCTCAGCCATGCTCAAAGAGATAGGGTTGTAATGTTAAAAGCAACATCCACATTCTTCCCCAGCTTTCGATTAACTAACTGTGAAAGATGAACTCAAAAACAATGAAGTGAGGCCAGAAATAAATCGGCTCAAAAGTCGTTCCTGACGGAGAAAATCGCTCCAGAAGACTTGTCCACGATTTTGCGGACGAGGTGTCGAATCAGTTTCGTGTAGTAGTTCAAATAGTACATATAACCAAAGTGTATGCGTAGAATTATAAGATTTCTATGTCCTCACACTCGACTCGTCCGCGAAATCGTCGACGAGTCTTCCGGAGCGATTTTCTCGGTAAGGAATGACTTTAGAGCCGAGTTGTTTGGACCCAATCCATTTTTTGAGTTGGTCTTCCATAAATCCATCGAAAACTCAACGGGCGTTCTGCGTGCTCCTTTTAAGGATGTTCTAAGGTTTTCTTTTTTCCAAGGTTTGCTCACAATTAGCTGCTACTCATCTGCAGTTGAATGCCGACAATAGGTTGCATCGGTCACTCGTCCTACGAATGAGCAGTAGATCATAAGCCTATCCAGAAAGCTGAATTTTGCACAAACTAAAAAATTACTAGCACTATTTGTCCTGTAGCTTATCAATGAAACCTGCGAGACAGTGAATGCACTGATTGAGTAATCGGGCCCGCACCTGCATTCGGCCATAAGCGAGAAATAAGATCGGATACTAGCGAAGACACCCTTAGTCAGTAGCGTTTCGTTGAACTGGAACAATGGAAGTTTATGCAAATTTTGTGGTGTTTTGAAATATCGCTTCGTGTTCAGTCACTAAACGAGAAGTGCTGACGTTCATGAGTTTTCTCCATTGCGATGCCGCTTCTGAGATAACCCTTTGTCTCGAATCAAGCCTTCAGAGCCTGGGGACAAATAGAAAAGCTGTTGGTTTTTTTGTACAGCCATAGAAATCTGTGCAGTGTGTACCAGCCATAGAAGAGATATCAGTTTTTTTCCATAATATATTCATTTAAACTGGCGATTAAAATTATCGCGACAAAAGTACTTTCTCGAAGTTTGCTAATACTTCTGCGCCGGAAAGGTTTGTTAGATGGATGTTTATGTCTTTCTTGTCCTGACGTTCCGACCTATTCGTCGTTTTCAGAGGACTGAAAGTGGTTCGAAGTTTAGTCATTTATGTTCAACCCCGCCAAACATCCAGCACACTCAGACAGTTCTTGACCTTCCATCAAGCACACCATCATAAAAATCCTCCAGGATAAGAGACGAACATATTCGTCATCCATCGACAGCGCGGAAGGATCCGCTACCAGCTTTCGACAGTCGCTGCGGACAAGTGAATGGTAGAAAGTCCGCAGTTATTTACGGTCTAAAGTCTACATAAGAATACATGCGGCAGAAAATCACTCGTTATCGATAAGCACTCATTTCTGTTGCTCATTTCTCGATGTTGGTAAAAATCCAGAACGCTTCCAAAGCTTTCTTAGCCGAAATGTCCTTTTCATATGTCAAGACTATGCATTTGACATCAAAATCATCTCTACCGTGCGCACCGTGCCTATGCTTGCCAGCTGCTGATATCAAACTTTTTCGCCTTTTACTCGCCAAATGTTCCTTCGCGCAAATGCCTAGAGTTCTGCCTGTTTCCCAAATGTAAAGCGCCCTACAACTTAGGCATTCTAACTGATACACAACTCCCATCTTAGCGCAGTCGCCTATTTTTCCGTGCGGGCATATTACACAATCATCTGTTACGCATTCCTTGTCGTAGAGACGATTCCGCACCAACTGCTTTTTAATGTTGTCGTTAGGTATTGCTACCAGAACAACATCATCATGCAGCTGAGATCGTGAGATGAACTGATTAATAGCCGCTCTAATTCCATCCGAAATAAAGGGGAGGCAAAGTGGGAGTTTGTTCTCGCGAGGAATGCGGTTCTGGTTTTCAAAAAGATGTCGCGGACGACGTGCTCTTCTTTCACCATAACCATTACTGTGAGCTATCTGGGACGCTGAGCTTCGTGATTCGCGACGCTTTTCTTCGCCAGTACATACCTGTGATGCAGTTTTAAACATGTTTGGGATTACAGCTCGTTTCATCGCCACTGGATGTACGGAACTGGCATTGATAAGGATGTTCTTGGAACTTTCCTTGCGATACCACTTCACAATGCCATTGAATAACTTTAGCTGGGTATTGAGATAAGGTAGCCATCCGTTACGCGGTGTTGTCTGTTGCCATCTGTTAAGAAACTTTCTCGAATCTTCTTCGATATTTTATTACTTCTGGAGCTTTCTAGTTTAGTTTACTCAGGAATTTTTGTAGAAGAAACAGGTAACACTTGGATGTCTTCTCACATACGTAGATTGTCTGGGGTCGTATGGAACGTTTACTTCTGCCACATCTACTATTTGCTATGGGATGTCGTTGAGTCACCGGAAAATTAGCGAAAATTGGTGGAAATTTCTGAAATGAAGATGGAATCAGAACAGAACCCTTTTTAATATGCATAAAAATGACTTCTGAGAGTGGCGAACATATACCTGATGGTCGTAACTCCGTTTACCCCCTCTCCTAAGTGTACTAATCTCTGACATGTCGTTATATGAGTCTTTACAATGATTCGAAAAAGAAAGGAGCTTCTAGTCTGATGAATTTTATAGGAGGATTTCCATCATCCGATGTGGAAACGTCAGTAGCTGCGCTTCTCTGCCAACTCAAAGGTTGGACTTTTCTGTACCAGACATTACTCGTTTGCGATACGTACGAAAATTGTGCGCATTCCAGTCGCTTTAAGCCATTTGAACACGCTGCAATGACAAAGGCGTTAATTAACGATGTGATGGGTATAAATGCGGATGCTTCAGAATTTTAATAAGATTCTTAAACTGACGTTCCTCGCATCCGCAGTGGTGAACATATTGTCAGTGATCATGTTCTGGGAAGCAGTTGCGCTTTGGTGGGCGAATGATGGTAGCACTGCGCGGAAACGGCATGCTTACTGAATGGCGCTTAGGGATAAAGGGTTAAACGGCTCCATTCTATTTGATTACGGATAAGCGGGTATACTGTCTGCAAACTATAGAATGGTTGACAGTTGCTACTATGACCATAGCACGTGCAACAAACGGTAACGGAAATTTCAAATTTAAAAAGTTCGTGAACTACAATTCTGTAAAAGACTGTATTAGGTATACCTAAAGGGGTGTATTAATTACACGAAAAAATCAGTAGATTACCACATCTAGCTACATCTATAAATATAACAATTTAGTGGTCTATCTACTCCATAAAAATCCCATCATTATTTCCTAATTATAGAAAGACCCTTAAAATAGAAAAACTTTATCATCTAAATCCGAGCAAACCTGGACGAGGGGATGCAATGGCTTATGAGAGGAATTTCGCTTCAGAACGATGAGAGGTGTTAGCAGAAGCGATCCCGGTAGTACTGTAGCTTATATAGCTTTGCCCTCGGACACGCTAATGGATGCGCGGTGATTCGCATCGGAAGCGATGACGAGCGCGATTCGAGTCGCGCCTCCCGTCAATCGGGCCTGTTTCCTGCCGTCGTGGACTTCTGCCACAAGTCCAGCCATATCAGCCAAATTCGAGGAAGAGGAAGGGGAGTCTGGACATTGACGGTCTATAGTCATTATATGAAATGGACGAAAGTGGAAGGCGGTTCGTCTGGTGGCACGGGATGAAGGAAACTTCCTTGAGATGTCTAGCTTTACGCTGTTTCCTGAGTGCAAATGTAGCTCTAGATAATAAAGGCAAGAGATCTACCGATTATGTGGCCTCACACAGATTCATTACAAGGGATTTTTGCATCTAGACTTGCTTTGAAGAGACGTATCTATATGAAATGAAATAAAATGACAGCTTTGGCAATTTTTTGAAAAATATTCACAGAGCAGGGATACATCTGAGAAGGAGGCAACTATTTTTACTAATTTTTACTGTGGATTTTAAAATGTTGAATGTAATCTTTACTGTCTACTTTAATAAGCGGTCACATATTAGGCTGCTGCGCAAGCTCACGTGCTGCAAACACGCACTTTGGTGCAGAGCAAGAATTGGATGGCCCAACAAACTGCTAATAATGTTTATTAACGGTATAAATGTCTTCTAAGTTCATGCCTTAGCGTTTCCGCAATTGGAAGCAGTTGAGGTCTAATCAGATCACGCGTTGAGCGTTCCCTGAACGCAGATCTCTTGGCTCAGATTGATCTGCCGCGAATACTGACAGCGACGCGATGCAGGAGTCCAGATCTGAGTATCCAGGCTTTAATATACGAAAAGACAGGGCGGAGATGGCCTGGAGACTCACATTCTGGGTACAAAAATACACTTTAAAACTTATGCCGCCAGATGGAGCACTATCAAGTACCATAAACCGTACTCTAACGGCCAGAATGATACCCATGAATAAATTCTGTCTTTGACAGTCAGAATCGTTTCATTGACAAACTACAATGTAAACGATAAGCGTTAAACATATAAATAAGTATTATTACAATTGTGGTTAATCACACGTACCTTTTTAATTCTACACCTCTCAGATTCTTCGATTTAAGGTTCAAACATATGTTCAGCCCGGCTTGTATGTACAAGTCATAAAAATGTCGCCTCGC
>KN552895.1:4761-17732 GCA_000797555.1 Oesophagostomum dentatum
ATTATCAAGGTAAGTCTTACAATACTTTCCCTTCTTTTTCGACAGTGTTGATTCGGTAAATACAGCTTCACATCTGATCGGGCTGTATTTGATTTTTACTCGGATAAAGTCTTGGTAATTTTGAAGAGGATTGTTTTCTTGAACTAGTTGCTTCCTTACGGCGTCATTAATCTGAAAGGACTTCTTATCAATATTATAATGCGCCAGCTATTAACTCTTTGAGTCCCAAGCCGAGCGAGAGCCTGGAGAGAGTAGCTTGTGGTTCATGCTAGTAGTCTGGGAAATAACGATTTTGACTGTTGCGGCAGATTTGTCACTTAGGATTTTCTATATTAAAGAAGAAAATGCTTGTCATTCAGCATAGAAGGCAGTTTTGAGGGTGAAAAACGAGATGTGAATCCTGTAAAGCGAATAAATTTTTAAACTAGAGGCTGCATAACTCAGAGTTATTCAAATTTTTCACAAAAGAGGTAAACATAGGGTCTTGTGCAAAAGTGGTGAAATATCATGCATTATTGGAAAGAAGTGAGCGCTAGCTGAAAGTTCGACGAATTTTTTAAAATGTCTGGGATATTTTTCGGCTCAGTCCAGCTGGGTTATTCTTTGCTATTATCGTTAAAATATAAGTACCCAAAAGAGTTTCTTCAGAATTCCAACAACTCCCAAAGCAAAACGTTTTAAAATTGAGCCTTTATTCCTACAAAAACATTCTTGACAAGCACACCTAAGCAAGATTCTAGTTTCTTTTGTTCTTCCTTTTTTTGCTGGTTACTTTCACTTTTGATGTTCGTGTTGTTCCTTCTCCCATATCAGTTTTTTGTCTTTGTATGAATCAGTTATTGGAACTGTGATTATTTAATAGGTTGTTCTAATTTAGGTTCGTGTTTTGTCGAAGGTTTTTTTCTACGTTCATTTTTTCACGAGGACTGCTCCTCCTCTCTAAATAAATAAAAATAGATAAATAAAATATAAATACCCATATTCTAGTGTAATTACGAAATACACGTTATTGTCAGCTGCGATTTTGGAAGACTACTACTCTGAAGTCCACCAAGTTCAACAAAGTCTATTATGTCGCGAAAACAGTGCTTAGAATATAGTTAGTACATATTTCTCCAACAGGTAGAGGTTTCCGTATCTCGACACATAGTAAAAGCCGATATATTGTCGCCTTATATTTCCCCCTCCTTTTGCAGCATTTCCAATCAGTGAAACTTAAAATCACGTGGTGCTCTTAGAAAAAATCATAGAAGGTTTATCAGATCAGATTTTTTGTTACAAGAGAGAAAAAGGGAACATACATGTACCAGCGAGACTCAAAGGGTTAAAAAAGTTCTTTTCGGCTGTGAAGATTGGTTTCTTTGTTTGCTTTCAAGATATCTTCCTTACTTTCAGAGCTACGAAAAGATTAAATGGGAAGCAATGATTCAGAGGTTTAGTTTGCAGAATTTCAGTGCGAAACCTTTGTCACCATAGCTGTTCTCGCACCTAAGTGCTAGGTGCCCTGCGCCAATGAACCCCTTAGCTGCACTTTTGTAGCGAATCATATTCAGCCATGAAAAGCTCCTCTATATACTAGTTTACGTTACGAATGTTTTCTTTTAGTACCGTTTCACCATATACTGTCGACGCGAGAAATACATGCCCACGAGCCGACCGCGTTGCATGTGTGGCGTCTTTCCAGGTCCAGTGATCTCTCAGCTCTGCCTTCTTTGCATCTTCGGCATGGAAGTTCTGCCTTCCCATCACGCTCGCCTGCGTGGCGGTCGGCGCGTAGGCATGTATTTTTCACGTCGACCAAATACTGTTTCATTTTCAGACTATAGGCTCAAGATGAACCTATAAGTCCTATAACCTATAGTCTGAAACTAGCCCGAGTATAGACGTATAAATAGGTGAATCCTTAAAGTATCCCAAACTGTGTTTTTCTGCCCAACTTTGAACTAGCAAGGAGTTGCATACTGATAAAGTTTCTGAACTACTAACAATAAGATAAAGCTCTCCCGCAAAATCGCTTAGTATCGAGTAACTTTTGGGAGAAGCTCTCTCCATCAGAAATCCTGCTTTTTGCGAACATTTTTGGAACTTCGAGTACATGTTGGTCTGTGATTTGAAACATCAAATAATATTACTATGTTGTAAGCGTGTTGTTGTAAGCATAGCCTGCGGGAAGCAGTAAAGCAGTATAAGAAGACCTAAATCGCGCTTGAATGCACTGCACGGTGTGCAATTTTAACCATCTAGGCGCTCAAAACTCATTTCTGGGCCTATTTTATAAAAAACGCATTTTTGGCACCATTACCTCCAGAAACGTTTGTAGCACATGAGAAAGTCGATTTTGGTTTTTATTTTGCCGATTTAAGCCGTTGCGATCGCCCGAAGTTGACCTTAGAAAGGTTGAGTGAGATTGAGTGGGTGAGGTTCGCCTCAACAACACTACTGTTGCTTCAAAGCCTGTACTACTGTAACACTAGAGATTTGTACATAATTGTTTAGGTGCTGCGAATGATCGAGAAAAGCGCTTTCAAATAAATCTCTGCGCTTTTACAGGACTATTCAAGCAAACGCAAAAATCATCTCGAAATCTGAGAACAGAATCTTGAAGCAAGGACAGATACCTTGCTCTTTTTGTTTGTTTATGTTGAGATTCCCGTCCATCTCCGTCAGGAGCATTAAAACATTGGTAGAATACGTCTTCCTCTTTAGACTGATCTAATTAGTTTTTGCGCCTACTTGCACCTTACAGTGAAAATAAATTTTTCATAGAAAATCCCTTCACTTACAAAAAATGCGCTTTTTGGGGGAAGCAACACTAATGCTTGCCTATAGAGCGACGTGAGTTTGCTGTTGAGGGAATTAACAGACTACTGTTTTCTTCAATTGCTACTTTCTTGAACAAGTCTCTTCGATTCAAAGCGCACTTTTTGCCTAAGAAGCTTCCAAGCCCCCTTAGAAAGCACTTTCACAACACATATCACTCGACGCAACGTTATCAATATGTGTGTAAGGAGCGTTCTTAAAATTCGCAAATTTGACGGTTTTTATGCTTTTCCCCAGTTTAGCGTAAGCGTACACTTTTGAGTTTAGTTACATGTGCCACATTGAGTTTAGCGCAAAAATGGTGAGGAAATATTCACTATTTGCCATGATAATTAATTTCGAGCAGCTAGATATGTGAAATTACACACTGTACACTGGAGCATTCTGGTACCGCGACAGAAAGATCTTCCACATCCTGGCACTTCTCTCAGATTTGTTCGATCGAAATTGCAAATTTTCACAGTAATCCTCACAGCTACTACCTTTTTCGCGGACCTTGACTAGTGAGGTGGGCGGGGCCATGCGCCCAAGGAGATGCCGACCGCGTTCAAACAGGTTAAAACACGGAGAACAAGTGTAATGTTGATCCGTTCTTTTCCATTCAACACGCTTCATTCTCTTTTCAAGTTGCTTTGGACTTCCTTTGTACTTCAAAGCAAGTTCGACCCCGCCCAGTTCTCTAATCATAGTCCGCGAAAAAGCGAGTACATAGTGACTCTCCGCGTATTCTGTATATTGCACAAACACGTCCTAAGCTTATAGACAGTAGGCGTTCCGCCGATGTGCGAAATATTGATCCGCCATTTTGAGTCCCCTTAGTGGGAATAGTGCGCATGAAGTATTTCTTAGCTGCTTCTGAAATACGAGAGTGTAGATTGCTCACCGCGTTTTGGATCTTCTTTCTTAGACGACTGACCATCTCCTCTTCGTCATCGTCATCGTAAGGAGGTGAGAATTTTCTGACCCGTATGGTTCCTACAAATAAGCTGTGGATATTCCCTCGACCCACAGAAAAAGCGTAATAAAAACTACTAGGATAGTTGTTCAGTTCTTTGCAAATAGCTAGAAGCGATAAGAGCTTAAAAATAAGACTAAAATATGGCGGTAGATTCTGCTAGAAATTAGTGTTAATTACTACAACCATGAGAATGTGTTGACTTGCCTTTACCACTCCCGAAAGGATAAGCGTCGGATCCTTCCCAAGGCCCTTAATTACAGTAATATATATGGTATACAATAAAAAATGAGTGATTAGGTAAAAAGAACGAATCCAGCTGCCTTGAAACCACAAAAAAATCATGAAGGTCGCTCTGTGCCCTATGCGTCCACATCTTCATTCATAAAATTTATTCATCATGGGCACGCACAAGTGCACGGCGGCAAAAACAGCACTCCAGTGCAATGGCTTACTGGATACCGGATTAAGAGAAGCCTTGTAGAATGCATAAAACAAAGTTATAAAAAGAGAAATGGACCGTGTCCGTACTTACTAGTAACTGTAGTAACAGTACTTCTTAATAGTAAAGAATTTATACAAAAAGAATGGTGTGTAACTGCAAAAAGGTTTTTGAAGAAAAAGCAACAAATCTCACAGAATGCGTTAAGTGAGAATTGTATCTAAGCAGAGTTTTGATGTGGAACTTACATGTTTAGAGAGCAATTTCCTAGATTTAGAGAGATTTGGTAGATTTTGTATGAGTTCTATAAGTTTTTACCATTCTCGAAGTGCAGAGGTCCGCAAAGGTAAACAAACACAAGGGAAACGTGGCGTTCTTGGATTTTATATGGTGCAAACTTTTTGTTTAGGTGTTGGTGTACTCTTTTTCGCGGACTATGACTAGTGAGGTGGGCGGGGCTAAACGTGTTTTGGACTACATGGGACTCCAAACCAAATTGAGAACCAACGAAGTGTGTAGAAGCGAAAAGAATGGATCAACATTACGTTAGTTCTCCATGTTTTAATCTGTTTGAACAAGGCTTTCATCCCCTTTGGTGCCAGGCCCTGCCCACTTCACTGGTCATGGTCAGGGCCCGGCACGAGCTGGCTCCTGGTTAAGCTAGGCTTCGTAAAATGGAAAAGATTCAAAAGCAGCTTCGTATGTGATCTAGGGCAAAGCCCGAATTTCCTTGGCGCTAGAAATGGCCTCTCAAAAATATTATTTACCTATCCATACTAAATCAGAGGGTGCGTAGCGTTAGGCACCCGCACTTTTCCTCGCACCTCTCCTCGCACCTTTAATTGCTACAGGAGAGTACCCAGCAGGCATTGCTGCAGGGACAAACGAGGGAACGATCGCCTGAACTACTATTGTAGGAACGCTACGCCTACTGAGAACTCGCCGCACGCGCGATGATGCACAGAGTTGCAGTGCGAAACAGTTCCGCAGGTGGTGCAGCGTATGAGAACGAGATCGAACTAGGTCAGAACGTCTAAAATTCAACACTTCACCGTAATAAATGCGCACAAATAAGCTAGACCTCTGACGGAACAATAAGAAAGATGAGTTTCTGCAATCCTAATGTTCAGTGGAGCCCGTTTCATGCCGGCAACTTTCCGCCCTTCCCCCTCAGGCACTCTTCTTGAAATGTACGAAGCGTGATGACGCGGCCTTTCACCTTCATGCCCAATCCCTGTTGGTCCCTGCAGCAATGCCCGCTGAATACCCGCTGGTAGTAATTAAAGGCGCGAGGAGAGGTGCGAGGAAAGGTGGGGGTGCCTAAAGCCCGTTCCCCTAAATCAGAGGAACCAGAAAACGAGGAATAATACTACGAAATACATGAAATATTGCGCCTTTTACAAGCTCCGAACACCGATTGTCATTTTGATTTCGAATCATTCGCTCCCTCCGAGAACGTGAAAGAAATGGATGGAACGAAAAACTTCAAAAACTTTTCCCGCAGCGAATACACGATGAAATCTGTTCAAACTTGAGCGAAAGTTGAGAAAGCATGCCCACAATAAGTGGACAAAATTCTATGATCCACCTTTGCTTGCGAAACAATCGTGTGACCTTTATATGTGTTAGCTGGCTTGAGCCAGCTGAGGAGCCAACTCAGCTGGCTCCGAGTAATAAATTTCTTCTTTCACTACAGTTTCCTCTATTCCTTTCATAGACTTCTATAATTATCTAGGTTCTTTGACATGAACACATATGACACACCAGTAGAGCATTCTAGAGCAAAGAAACCCCTGAGATACCACTGTTATATATTCAAAAAGCAGCGTTCTAAGCGAAATATCTATGCTGATGCGAACGTTCCTTCGAATATTTCCCAAAAAATATCAAGATTTAGTGTTCTTTTATAGATTTAACCCGATTTTACATGATTTTCTTTTCAAAGAGAGATTCGTTATTTCTCATTGCTTCAAGGGAGGCTTCGTTTTCGGAAACATCAAAAAGCCAGTTCAAGCCGGGCCCTGGTCATAGCCCACGAAAAAGAGAGTAGCGGGGTTAGCGCTCTATGTGATGTTATATTGCGGTCACTACAGGTGCGGCTCGTTGATCCCACCTAATCAAGTCGTGGGCACGCATACAGCTAAACGGGCTCCTTACTTAAGTTCTACTAAGGTTTATAACTCAAAAGTCTGATAAAAATAAGCAACTGCAGTTCACCACCAGGCTTCGCTAAGTAGTGGTCAAGAGCAACGCTTACCGAGGCTTGAAGGTGAGGCCTTTGCAAACGTTACTGGGTAAAAGAACGAATTCGCCGTAACACAGCGTTTTGCATACGCTAATTACTGTGAAAATGAGTTCATTTAAAGCAGATCAGTAGCACAATAGGTTTGCGTTGCAAAACACAGTGAAAGCCAAACCGATCGTGAGCTAACGTATAGAGTGGCAAGTTAGGCAGTACCTTTCATTTGACATGCGGAAAAACTACGTACCTTAATGCACACAAATAAACGTGTGTGAGAAAACTTACCTCCACCTGGTCCCCATGGTCCGCCTGGCCCCCCTGGTCCCCACGTGGATGCTAAAATTACAGATCTTTTGTACATTCTGAGCAAATGGATTTCAGTTGAAGAACTAACGAGTCGTTATTCTGCCATTCGGCGATCGTGAATAAAAGTGATGTTAAAAAGCGTCAAACAGTTACACGTTAGGTCTCTTCTTTCCAAATCGTGCAAACTTCACTATATGACTACTACTCTATGCACTATTGCTAATTTTATCTCATGAGGATCGGTTTATCCTCTTGCTTAAAAAGAGGTATTGATCTTTTATGCTATATTGCTATACTAGCATCGACAATCGCATTACCCGCATCGACCCTAAGTTCTACTGTTACTAGATAAAGAAAGAGCCAAACGAATGTTGGAGGGAAAACTTGCCTCCACCTGGTCCCCATGGTCCCCACGGTCCCCCTGGTCTTCCTCCCCATGGGGATGCTGAAATTCCATATTTTTGTACATCCTGGATAAATGGTTTTCAAGCGAAAAACTAACGAATCGTCATTCCGCCGTTCGGCCGTCCTGAATAAAAGTAATTTTTGAAAATTTTAAACACTTTCACAACGGAATTTCCCCCTCAGGTCATGTAATTTTGACTACATTAGCTGTTCTCCAAGCAAATCTTTCATACCAGAGGATCTGAACCGCTCTTCGTTTCTGGCTGGCTTGAACACCTTCGCCGTTCTGTTTTGCCTCTTCTGTTTCTACTGTTTTTCCAGTTAGGGTATAGGATGGGTTATACACGGAGGATGGCTCACACACCGGACGGACCGTGCAAACACATCACGGAGCGCACGCCGGAGAGCGCACACGTCCGATGGCGTCACAGCGTACACACGTGCTTCCATCTTACGCGTTAGCTGGAGAACTCAGTCCTTCTACCAACGCTTTACAATGAGCTCTACCAATGCTCGGCAGCCTTTGTGTACGCGGTAGTTACATTATTTTATTCTTACTTCACTGTAGGCGGCTTTTGTATGCTCGACTTAGGAAAGAAAAGTGGACCGAAAAACACATTGTGAGAAAAGTTCCACGGCGCTGAACATGATAGCTAGATTAGGCTATCACTAAAGAGGTTGAATCGAAAATTCCCCTTCCCCCCCCCCCTCCACCCCTCTCCCCCTTCACCAATATCGACCTTTTTTGAACTGCGAACTAAACTAAACCATATCACGAGTGAACAGTAGCGTTCAATCATTGATAGCGAGAGAAAACAGCGTAATGATAGGGAGAAGCTACAAATAATTTCGTTTAACATCCGCTATTTGACCCTTAGCTCGTTATTGTAAGTAATGACTATTCCTCACTGAAATTGATTTGTCTTATTACTTGAGCCTCGCCTTTCCCACTTCGCGCTTGACGCTGTGTCACTAATCTGACATCTACAACTACACGAACTGCATCGAACGTAAGTTCTACCTTCTGAGATCAGTGAAAGGAACGAAACGAACGTGTGGGAAAAAAACTTGCCTTCACCTGGTCTCCCTGGTCCCCATGGAAATACTAGAATTTCATATTATTTGTATACTCTGAGCGAATAAATTTCAAATTAAAAAAGCTAGCCAGTTGTCATTCCGCCGTTCGGCCATCCTAAATAAGTGATTTAGAAAAATTTAAATAGTTTTTCTAGGAATCTTTCCTCTCAAATCATATAATTTTGACTACGTTAGCTCTTCTCCAAGCAACACTACTTAATTTTACTCCTTTCTGGAACTGATTTACTTTGTTGCTTGAAAAGAATTGTTAATCTTATTTTTACCATTTAGCACTTGATGCAACATATCTAATGTGGCTTCTACAACTACGTTACCTGCATCGAACGTAGGTTTTTGAAGAATACGGTTTCCCGGAAAAAGCCTAACCAGCATGACTTTATCTTTATCTACGCTCTTTTAAGTGGGTCCACTTTGGTCTATACGGGATCACAAGAGCATGAGATGTTACCTGCGCCGACAACCGCTCGAAAGTGATGAGATCAGCCATAATGATTCATGCAAGCCTCGGTTATTTCGCTTATAGACTAGCCCTGCCTTCTACGTTCTGAAGATTTCCGATGAGCTGATAACTGACTAAAACCAATCGTATTGCATCAGCTATGCTCATTTCTCCTTCTGGCTTGCAGGTTTATAAGTTTTTGTAAACCATTGCTGGTAACAGCAATGATTTGCAAGAACTCATAAAGCTTTTGGTATTTTTTCTTGGTATTTTAGTCCTAGGTATAACTGGGTGTGACTGATTTTTACATCCGTAAGGCCGTTACTAGCAATACCTTTCTGTTTTATCAGATAAAGACAGAGATAAAGCTTAAGTTCTACTGTCACGAGTTATATGAAATACCCATATATCTTATTTATTTAACATAAACAAACGTGGGACAGAAAACTTGCCTCCACCTGGTCCTAGTCCTACTGGTCCCCATGGATACACTAGAATTAGATATTTCTTGTATATTCTGAGAAAATAGATATCGCGTAAAATACTAGCCAGTCGTCATTCCGCCGTTCGGAAATCCTGAATAAGAGTGACTTAAAACAAATTTTTAAATAGTACATAGCTTATCTAATCTTTTCAGATTATCTAATTTTGACTACATTAGCTCTTCTCCAGGCAACGAAAATTTGGTCTCTTAAGGTTTCGCGCTAGACGCTACGTCGCTAATCTGGCATCCAAGGCTACGTTACCTACACCGAAGGTAGGTTTTTGAAGAACGCGCTTTGAGAAACCTTGACTAGCACGATTTTATCTTCATCTCTATCTGTGCGCTTTTAGATATGCGTTTGCTTTGGTCCCTACCATTTATACGTGATTAGCTTGCGGTAGCTTGCGGTTTATATTGGTGCAGTTTTCTGCTGCATCTGATAAAGACAAAGACGAAGCTGAAGTTCTACGATTACGAGCTATGTGAAAGAACCAAATACTTTGCTCATTTCATGTAAACAAACGTGGGGTAGAAAACTTGCCTCCATCTGGTCCTGGTCCGGGCCTCCCTGGTCCCCACGGAAAGACTGGAATTCCATATTTTCTGAATCCTCGGTGCAAATAAGCTTCAAATGCGAAAAAAGCTAACCAGTTGTCGGTCCGATGTTCCCTGTTCCTGAAAGAGCACGATTTTGAAAAGGTTTTAAAGATAAGCGATAAAAAAATGAAGCTTCCCATTTCAAGAAGTTTGAACTACGTGTTTCTTTGCTAGAAAGGCTTAAACAGGTTTATTTATGCAAAGTAAGAATCAGTGGAGATATCTCTCTCGAATAGTTCCCGCCATTCTGAAGAATTTATGTGCCCAACTAAAGTCACGCCTCGAGCAAAGAATGCGTTTTGTGCGCTTTTCAAAGTATATTGTATGGAACTGCGAAGGACCTAAGGCGCTTCTACTGAGTAAAGAATATTTAAAGAAAGGATTATAGTACATGGTCATAGTACAGATAGTTTCACTTTAACCTCTGTAGTCCGAAAGTTTTACTCTACTTCTACATTTCTAGCAATTGTCAGATTTTTAAGCCTGGGATATATCCGCTTTCGAGAAAGAAATGGCTCCCTATGTCTCGGCCAAAGAGAAGCAGAACAGGAAATGGCGGAAAGCAGTTGAGCTAACCATAATTTTTTTCATTGATCCACGTTTGCCAGAAGCTCAGTGTTATAAAAGCAATCGGCCAAAAGCCCAATTTTTTATACTTTCCTTCGAAAGATCATGCAGAATTTTTCAGAGCATCAGAAGCTTCGTTCATCTTACTTTTAATGATGAATATTTAGAAAAAGTTTGACGTACAAAGTATAAGAAAATTCTAGACTAACTTTTGTATCCCGAGCACTGGTGGTATCTGAAAATGTGGATGAAAATGATCTCCCCTCTTTCATTCCTTTCTTTAGCCAACAGCTAGTGTTTCCAAATTTTCATAAAGGTGAATTGAATCAATTGCCCTAATATTTTGGGAACATTAGAGGCAAATGTTACTGCCCTGTTTTATACAAATGACGTCAAGACCGGCTCTGTTACAACAAGCGCCGCTGTACTGCGGCTACACCACTGAGCCGCGACCTTGACATTTTGTTGTGCCACCGTGAAAATTTTCGAGCAAACGGCATCTCCGATAATTCTTCGCATCTGCCGCAACAAAAAAGGCCCAGTGCGGCATCCGATTACATTATCGGAAGAAATGCAAGAAAAGAAGTTGCTCGAGTCTACCGCGGCAGATGACAGAGCAAGAAGAGAATATTACTGAAGTGTTTTTGAGAGTTGCCGACAGCGGGAGAATGCTCGCATGGCCGGCGGCACTACCGCATCTGTCCGAATGTCAAAACTCAGTAGAGCTATGCGTCACTAGCGTGTGAAGCATTACGCGTAGAAGGTGCGGAACAGCTCTTAAGGACCAACGAGGTGCGGCCATCCCCGTCGTGGGATGATTGGTAATACACGCAAGGCCGGAGGCCGAGGCTTGGCACTGTACACCACATTCGTATTCGCCGCGACTCTAGAGCGAAGTTATAGCTCGCCGAAGCACAGCAGAGATACTGCGCTTATAGTTAGTACATATCGACCGTATAAAGTTGGCGATCGATACGCATTCGATAGCGTATGTAGTCGTCATAGTGCGACGAACTCCGCCTTCACCCACGGCATCTACGAGTTAGTGTTGCAGCAGACGCGAAGAATTTTCACTACTGCGATTACTTCCTCAAGCAGTACTATTAATTTTATTTGTTGTGGGGCGTGGCTTATCTTGTTACTCAAAAAAGTGTAGTAGTGAGGTATAAAATTTTCCGCTTGATAGAACTGAACGTAACTTCTACAATCATGAATTATATGAACGTACAGTACACCCTATTTATTCCGCATAAATAAACGTGGACTTACCTCCCGGTCCACCTGGTCCCCAGGGAAAGACTGGAATTCCATATTTTCAGCATATTCTGAGCAAACAGATTTAGGTAAGGAACTAACCAGTAGTGGTTCCTATGTTTCCCAGCCCTGAAAAGCGCGATTTAAGAAAAGTTTAAGATAGTCGTACAAGAGACTTCTCTTTCTCAAACCATGTAATTTTACCAAACAAGCACTTTTATAACATCCCCTCTTATAGTTAACTTTATCTCCTACTGAGATTTTATCACTTGAGAAAAATTGTCTATCTTATCAGGATCTATAAAATTTTGCAAAGACACTGACATATCAATTTTGCGGCACTAAGGCGATGACGATAGTTGAGCAACAACAGTTTCATGCGTATCTTGACTAATTTCAAAATTTTGCATTCTTAAACCGTTAATTTTCTTGTTATTTCTGCTTGAGGTCTTATATTCAAGCCAACAGCTGTCATAGGAGTGTTTTTGAGATTTCTTCTTACCGAGTAACGTTTGACTAATTCATCACAACCATAACAGCAAAGAACAGAGCTCTATAGGATGTGCTGGCGTGGTGTTGATGATGACTCTCAGAATCAGGTCATTAGGACGAAAAATGAGAATTTTAGTGGAATAGAAGTTCATGTACAGTTTGCGCTGTATGCCCAAATGCATCGACAATGGCATTGGCTGCATCGACGTTGGGTTCTACCATCTCACGTTCGAGGAAAAGACCATATACCTTATTTATTCACCTTATTTGTTCCACATGTACGAAAGTGGTAGAGAAAACTTATATCCACCTGGTAATGTCGTGAGTCCCCATGGAATGACTGGAATTCCGTAATTTTATAATTCTGAGCAAACAACAGGTAGAAAGATCTACCTGGTGATGTCGTAGGTCCCCATGGAAAGACTGGAATTCCGTAATTTTTACAACTCTAAGCAAACTGATTTCAGGTAGAAAAATCTACCTGGTGACGTCGTGAGTCCCCACGGAAGGACTGGAATTCGGGAATTTTTATGACTCTGAGCAAGTTGATTTTAGGCAGAAAGATCTACCTGGCGATGTCGTGGGTCCCCATGGTAAGACTGGAATTCCGTAATTTTTATGATTCTGAGCAAATAGACTTCAAGTGCAAAATCTACCTGGTGATGTCGTGAATCCCCGTGGAAATACTGGAATTCCGTAATTCTTATCCCTCTGAGCAAATATTAGGTTGTTCAAAAGTCCCGCCACTTAATTTGGCACTTCGCCAAATCTTTCAAAAGTGTTCTGGAACCTTCTGCCAATAACTTATATATAGGGGCTGACCTATAGCCTATATGTTCCACTATTGTCGTGATATTACATCACGACAAT
>KN552899.1:0-12983 GCA_000797555.1 Oesophagostomum dentatum
AGAATCTGCGCTGTATTCGCGATGAATCTTATTCAAATGTGATGAATATTTCATTTCAGCGTCTTCCCAGATACCCGGCCAACGTGACCTTTTGTCTGAGATTCGCGACAGCTATATCAGAAAGTAAGCTCACGCCAAGATTTCGCTCTAGAATGCCGTATGAAATTCCTCGAATTTCAGTTGCAAACCCGCTTTGAATGCTAATTGACCTCTATCAGCTACTATCACAATGGTTCGAGTGAATGCGGTGAGTAGTTTTCTCAAATCAGCTGATACAATTGTTCGAGGATATAGTTTGACAACTTGTTATTTTACGAGTTCAGGCAGAGATGGTGGACAATCTGAAGCCAAAGACTACTCCCCAGTTAGGGATGTTCGTTTACGTCTTGGCTTTTGCAGCAGTTATGGGTAAGCAAGAATTTTTTGAGCTCCTAACTTAGTTAAAAATTCTTTGAGTTGATACATAACCTCATTGGGAAAAATCAATTTTTTAAAGCAAACTTTTTACATAGTGACTACCTCACAGAATAATGTTTACTTCTGGAATAAAAACAAGCATCTTGACGCGGAGCTGTAGATAATTGCTGGTACGGTTATAGATATGTCGCCAGGCGACAGTAACTTCAAAAGTTCGTCAATCCAAATGATACTGCAACTAAACAGAAAAAAATGTGAAATTGCAAATTTCGAGCGCCTCTTTTTCGCAAGTTTAGGTAGCATTAGCAAAAATAGATTCATTTTGACTACAATTTGGAAATCTCTTTTTCTATGGCATCCAGTTACATGCCTTAAGAAAACTTTCAAAAGAACCTCTGGGGTACGTTCTCTTACAGTTAAAAAAAATGATAATATCTTTCGAGCAGTAGAGACCCATAAGGCTTATCGCGCTCATTTGACAGCAAATTTTGTGTGCTTGATGGGCTAGCTGCATTTTAGCAACTAAGTATGTTATACGAACTGCAACATACATCAACTTCCAGATAAACAACTCTATTTGCTTTTTTCCTGAAGCTATCCTAGCTTTATACATCCTTTTTCGCCGACCAAGGCCAGTGAGGTGGGCGGGGCCAGGCACTTGCACGTGTCGAGACTGGTTAAAACAGCAACAATCAAGTTAATTTTCATCAGCTTGTACAAGTACGGCGTCCTGACCTCGCCCGTCTGACTGGTCTTAATTCGCAAAAAAGAGAGTCTCTTTAGACTGTTGCAGCAAAAGTACTTCAAAAATTTCAGTCCTTGCGGATCCCTTTTTCCATTCCTACATTGATTTCACTCCAATTACTATAAGTTTGGAAATTTTCTATGTTGTCAGGCCTTAAAAAAATAAAAATTGTATTTGGTTGTCGGACTGCAGATCCGTTTCAGCGGCATGCGTTGCGGCTCCCCTGGTCACCGTGTGATAGATATAGAATGTAAATGCTGCAGTATATACTAATATTGGGACGCACAGCGGACTTTGGACTTTTTTTTTGCAATTTTCACTAGAAGCAAATTGCAGATATCGATCAGTATCGACTAATGTCGATCGGTACTTTTTCTTGGATTAAGTGATATAAAAAAGGCTTGTCACGTGTTCTAAAATTAGGGAAGAAATAAATAAAAGGGCAATGAGATAAAAGGACAAAACCCACACTGCTTGAGATTAACCGTTAGAAGTCATTAGCATTTGATCTTTGATACATCACTTTTAAAAAAAATGAAGGTACAGTAAAGTTCGAACTTGTTCTTTGGGGAAAAAGTTTTATTGCATCTAATGGCTATTCCAAAGTGAGGAAAAAAGCACCGAGCATGAAGTGCTGAGTCGTCGAGACAAAATCCTCCCGTGCACTAGGTTTTTCGAAGAAAGCCCTCCGCTAAAGTATTCCTACCTATCAGCCAATATCTTGTGAAGGTCCTTTTGCATAACATATTATCGCAAAAGCTAGTGCTTCAATTATGCCAAATCTTATCATGCAGGAATCATAGAACTGTGAGTTTTGAGCGGTCAAATCAAAGAAGCGCTAAGACTTAACGTTTTTCCCTAAGCTAAGGCGATTAAAACGTCATCCAGATGAATGCTGATGTTTCAGGAGGATTCCTCTTCGGTTACAATACTGGAGTAATATCTGCTGTGAATCTGTTCCTGCCGAGGAACGTGCATATGGCACCGTTGAACGCTATATGGATTCAAGTTATAACTAGCATGACTAGCGGTAAGCTCCTTAGTCGAGTTTTCTGCCTAGGTTAAATGCTAGCTAAGCGGGGTGCTTAGTAACAATCAGTAGTTACGCTGTAATCCTCTCAAAGTTTTTGTTGAATTTTTGGTACTAAGCTATTGTGGAATGAGGACATGCGAAAATGATTAAGAATGCTTCGCAACGCTCTGAACGGCATGCGTTAGAACCGCTTCGTTAAACCGTTAGTTCGCTTACATGATGTAGCATAAGCGCCATGTTAAAACAAGTCATTTTCTTGGTTCGTTGGATAGCTCTGGAATAGTGAGAAACCAGACGTCATTTGTTTCAACATGGATACCACTCACGCTCCACAACTGCACCGATGTATTGATTATTGATTGACTGACCTGATATTTGAGTGACTTGAGAATAGGAGAATTACATCCAAGTGCGATTAGATGGTATCGGGATTAAACTCTTGCAACGAAAAGAACAAACACTGTGTTTCCAGCGTTTATCACGCTCTTAACAACCAAACTAGAAAAAAATGAGGATGAAAGAGGAGGTAGAGGTAGGTCTTGAGGCACATGGACTGGAAAGAAGGCGACCGTCTAGTGGAGAGCTGATTGGAGAATACGACCATCCAGTGGAGAGTTGGTGAAGGAAGCAGACTAGTGAGGCGATCCTCATCGGCTATCACGTTGACTTGCACGGGAAACCCTTTGCGCCTGTTTCGATTATTGTAGGTCGCAACTATTATCTTTGTCACAGACTAAGACCAGTGGAGTTGGGCGGGGTCAAGCCCCCGAGTGGAATAATATCGATTAAAGTTGAGCTGATTCTCCATATTTTAACCATTTGGAACACGTATGGCATTCCGTCGGGTATCCTGGTTCCATTCACCACTGGTCTTACCTTAGTCGGCAACTCAGAAAGTAGGCCGTGATGACGTTGACGACAGAGTTGGACATTGGCAGAGAATCTTCTTGTTTGCCACGACTGCTCAACGATGCTCGAGGAACAGATGATGCGCACCTCTAAGAATTCAGAAAACTAAATAGGTTCTTTTTGTGCGATTCTTCCGTGCATTTATAGGTATTGCCACGTCGTAAATACGTCGAGGTTTTTCACTAGCTTTTTATTTGCTATTCCTTCATGCAGGAAAAAGCAAGTGAAATCACACTCCCAAAGCAGTGTGTGTCCTGTATCCGCCTTTTTGAGACTGTTAGGCCTCTACCCATCCCTCCTACCCTTATGGAATGAGTTTCCACCCCATACATGTTATGTGTCATAATGTGATCAAAAAGAAAAAGGTAAACAAATAACTATATTAGGAAAATTTTACATCAATCCTTAGTTGTGACATAGCACCAACGACCAAGGCTCTGTGAAGGCGCATTAGAGACCTGGGCAAAGATGGACGAGTTGTTTCACTTGCACAGAGTGTCCGAAGCAAAATGCTATGGAAGAGCTTCCTGCACTACCTTATCAACAGTCCGCCTGACGAGTCATCGCAGTAATCATCTAATTTATTCGCAAGTCAAGTGTAGGCTCACAAAGCGCGAAAACGCCTGCGCAGCATCTCAGCGCGACGACGCCCAGTCGATCAATCAATAACCTCGTCTTCGTCGAGCATCCGGTCTACACCCATAGCACGTGGGGTTGTCCATGCAAACACACCTGAACAAATTTTAAAAACCCTTTGAAAAAACTTAATCCAGTAATGCCTTTACACGTGACCTAATCACCTTACTAAGATTACATGGTTTTTTTAAAAGAAAATCGTTGAAGCACTTCAAAGAATGTTAGTGCGATTCCTTTCTATATATTTACCCCGTATGCACCTGTAGTTCCCTTCAAGTGCCAGCGTAGTATCGACATCGCTTGAAGGTTAAGAGATCTCAAATATTTTCGCGACATAGGGTTTCATCGCACTGTCAGATATATTTGGTCAGGCATATTTGAACACCGATATGTTTGATGTTCGACGGACGTCTAGTGCATTCAAAGTCCCAAAGGCACACTACCCTGCAAGGTCTAGAATTACATATGATAGAATGCGTGGGGACTTGTTTGCCAGGTCGCAGAATAGCAGAGTGTGTATTGCTTGAAAACTTCCTGGAAAGTTGGCTGAAAAAAATTTGATGGCTATTTTCAGCCCTTGCCATTGTCGGAGCTCTCCTTTCCGCGAAAGGATCCGATGCTTTCGGTCGTCGAAAGGTAATCATCGTCGCCAGTGCCCTGTTCGTCATTGGATCGCTGCTATCAGCACTGTCCTGGCAAAAAATCACGCTTGTAATAGCCCAGGGAATTCTTGGTGTAGCTATTGGTAAGTAAATGATTACGTGAAAACTGTGGATAAAATAAGCTAGTACTGCTGCAGGTCTCGCTTCCATGATCGTCCCCCTCTATATCGGAGAGGCGTCTCCGTCTCACATCCGTGGTCGACTTGTGACCGGCTTCCAGCTAATGATCACTATCGGTCTTGTGTTGGCTAACGTTATCGGCGGAGGCTTTAGCTACATCGATCCTGTTAACGTCGGCTGGAGGTTTGAAATTATTGAATTACTAATGCTAATGTTTCATCGTAATGTTAATAATATATAATAGGCCAACACACGCATTATACCAAATAATTCTACTGCTAAATTGATAACAGTAACTATGGAGTAGTCCCTTTTGTACTACAGAGGTGTGAGTCACGCTCTGCTGCGATTGGACAGCCCTTTTCATCAAGGTCTTTGGTAATTGGTTAGCGCAAAAAAAAACTTGGCACCCTTTCCTTGAATACGCTCTTTCTCATTCTCTTATTGTACTTAATATATGTGGAATTCTCCTAAAGCACTGTTTCAGACTGATGTTTGGATGCGCTGCAATACCAGCCCTTTTCCAGCTAGTTTGCTTCATGTTCCTTCCAGAAAGTCCCAGATGGTTGTACGAGCACAACATGAAGGAAACTTGTCAAGATGTACGTTCACTAATCAAGAAATCATCCCGCTACGAATTCCCATAAAATTTTAAACAACCCTGCTTAAAGGCAGCGCCCACGCTCGCAAGCTTCCTGTGTTCTCAACGGATTCTGAAAGAGGAACTCAAAAAATGGGCTGAGATTCAAATTTCCCAACTTAAAAGTCATTCTTGACCAAGAAATTCCCCCCAGAAGACTAGTCCTCTATTTCGCAGACGACTTGTGTATTTAGTTTTGCGCACTAGTTAAAACACTATAACCACTGGGTATTAGTAGGCGTGTATGAGTCTTCCATGTTCTCCCGCTTGATGTGTAGGCGAATCCAGCAGAAAGGGCGCGACGAAGTGGAAGACTCGCCCATCAAATCGCAGACGAGTCTTTAGAAGCGAGCATTTTGGTCAGGAATGACTTCTGAGTCGGAAAATTTGAACCTCAACCCATTTTTTGAGTTCATCTTTCGGAATCGTCGATCCGAGCGCGGGTACCATCTTTAAACGTTAGAATCTTATATGAATGTTTTCGCATCCACTGTTGATTTTAATACATGTTTTGTTACGTGCAGGGCCCTGAACGCACCAAAATCGAGTGCGAAGATGCGAAGAAGGTACTCTATGTCTGGTTACCTGATGGGTTTTACATGCTCTGAGAAGGGGAATTTTATACCTTACCTTGCAAGAAAATACCAAGTTTGGGAGAGAAACCGCTGAAAAGTTAGACTTACAATTAATCTATTTATATCTAGTTAGACTCTTTCGATGTAATATGGGGTGGAAATAGCAATTACATGTTTGCGACAAAATCATTCATAAAATTTCTCATACGTGAGGTGATCTGCACTGAATATGAGAACCTCCAAGAGAATGTTCTCAAAGGCTCTTCTCAAAGGCTTAAAGTTTTAACATGCAAGGGGTAAAAAGGGTTAACTACTGTGGGTTATACCAGAAAAGTCGTTTTTGATCTCGAAGGGTCTAAGAAATTATTGTTGGTAAACTCTTCTTTAGCAGTATGATGTTAGGAAGTTGTCTATTCGTAATCTTGAGAATCTTTTACCACTGTTTGTATCCTATGTCCGTTCTGATGTTCCGTCTGGGGTAACCTTTACTCATCCTCTCCTGATGTATACTCTTGCGTGATTAAAAGAATCTGGAATAATCGAATGCGTTTCTAGGTGCTGAGGAAAATCTACGGTGGAAATGAAGAGTGGGTCACATACGAGATGTCCGAAATCAAAAAAGGGCATGATATGGAAAAGATGACTAAGACTGACGGTGCAGGTAAAAATTTCAGTGATTTTCGCTCATACGGAACGTGGTCATACTCAACCATTGTAGTGATCCTTCGAGTCTTGCGCACTCCTCATGTTCGCAAGGCTCTCTTCATTGGTAGCATGTTGCAAGCTTTCCAACAGCTTTCTGGAATTAACACCATCATGTAAATTTGTGTTTCTGTGGAGTATTGGTAAAGACTTTGAGGTTACTTGCAATATTTTGTTTAGGTACTATACTGGTCACATTATTCGCAGCTCAGGTGTGAAGGATGACCATATGACAATCTGGATCTCTGTCGGAACCGCATGTAAGTGCAGTTAACTGTTTCATGCCTACCTCTCCATAAAAGAACTGCAATCCAGCTGTCAACTTCTTGGGAACCTTCATCCCAATGGCTTTGGTCGAGCGCATGGGTCGCCGACTACTGTTCATGCTATCCGTCAGCGGTGTACTGATTGCCCTGCTGGCTATGGGAACGACCTTTGTGTTCATAAACAAGGTATTTCGTGACCTTTGTGTTCATAAACAAGGTATTTTTCAGAAAAATCCTTAAAAGCTAACTTACAACTACCCAGACTTACACGTACTATGACAACGCAGCTGTAACGCGTAAGTAAACTAACATAGGGTAAAAAGGGGATAACAACCAAATATAATCAGTAAACTTGAAGACTTTACCGTTAATAACTTGCATAATAAAAGAAACTTTACCGTCCTTGTTGGTTCTCTTGGAACTTCCAGGAATTTCATAAGATGTTCAAGGACTAACCTCAAAACGTGTTTCGCTGTATGTTGTTATTGCCCGTTAACTTTAGCACACTTTAGGTGTATACAAATAAATAAATAAAGATCTTATGTTGAAGCACAATCCACTTATGCGGATGATGATCGGGAGGTTATCAATTGACTTTGTAATCCATCTTCTGATTATCCGTCGACTCGCACAAACCGTTACTTCTTGCTGCAGCCATTCATCTATTCGAAATATCGATTGATTGTCGACCGTTCAGTCATTTCCTGACTTCGTTTTGACTATCTATTAATCGGCATACAGATTATTATACTCTTCAACCACAGACCACAGACCACGACAAATTACTAATGCAATTAGGACTAAGCTGACCAAAAATTTAGCGATAACAACAGGAGCTAACTAGAACTGCAATTCCTGCGCAGCTAACGATATAACAGCATGATTATACATTTGCAAATGTGCTAATGTTATTCCTTTTCCTATTAAAAAGAAAATTGCAGCAATCCGATCCAGCGCTCCATGACCAGACATTCCTCAACTCCTCCATCACAGATGCCATCCAAACGAAATGCCTCGGATACGGGTAAATTCCTTTCCTCTGCAGTATTGTCCATAACAATTTAGAAGCAAGGGAAATCGTATTATATTTTGCAGAAACTGCGACAGCTGTGTTACTGATGAAAAATGCGGTTTTTGTACGATTAGTGGAGCCAAATCAGGTTGGTACTCTAAGAATCAGAGAGGATTGGAACCTTTGTAGGCAAAAGAAAAACGAGTGATGGGAGCTATGCCTCTCATTCATTGCCGTAAGAGGGATGCAGTTCAAGAGTAGTGCAGAAAACGTTTAATTTTTTTCCAGGATATTGCCTAAAAATTGCCCCAGCAGATGCCGGTGAAGTTTCTTCGTATGGACCTTGCAGTGTAGAGAATGCTGGTATGTACTTTAGCTTGCGTATTTTCGAGGAGAGTAGGAATTATTTCCGTCAGTCAAGAAGCTGCTGCCACAAATGAGAAAAAATAATTTGAAAAGCAAAAAATTTATCGAAGAATACTGTTTTCCCTTACAGCGGGATACGAATGGGCTCCCAACTCCTGCAAATCTAAACTGACAATTGTCTTTATCATCCTTATGCTCTTCTACCTCCTTTCATTCGCCAGCGGTAAGCTTCACCGATTTTGTGCAGTTTGCCTTTTCTTAATGAAAGACCGAATGTAGGATATGCCCCACTTCCATGGGTATGCAATGCAGAGTTTTATCCGCTTTGGGCAAGAAGTACGTGCGTCTCCATCTCTACAATGACCAATTGGATCTTCAACCTTTTCATCTCCCTCACATTTATCAGTATTAGCCAGGCTCTGTCTAAATACGGTAAGTGGATCAGACTTTAACAAAATAATACTTTGGTAAAAGGTACTTTTCAGGAGCGTATTTCTTGTATGCGGGCTTTACTTTTACCGCTTTGATATTCATATACTTCATGGTGCCAGAGACTCGCGGATATTCCATTGACGAAGTAGAAACCCTGTTCATGAGCAAGGAAGAACGGGAACGCAACAGCAGAAGGAAAGCAGTGGACAAAGTTGGACCTGCAAACGTAACTATAGTACAGATGAACTAAAGTAATAGGAATTGTATTAATGTTGTAGATAGTGCAGATTTATAATGAAATTGTAACTTCAACTCATATGCAAAACTTGGTTTGTTTAAGATACAATATTAGCCATAAGCGTTGGAATCTCCGTAATAGTCATTCCACAAACTAGATGTTAGAAAACTGTGCGATGTACTCGCTTTATTTAATCACTGCAATGGGTTTTTATTGTACATCTCTACAGTGATTTCAGTGGTTTTTCTGTATAAAAAGCACCAAAATCCCTCAAGGATTGTTTTCGTTCGCTTGCTTTTGCAAGACATCGTAGTAACTCAGTATTAAGGTTGTCAAATTAGGTCGTCAATAAAAATCAGTACACTTGCTATCTTTATGGCTCAGTGCAATTTAAACTGCTTGAACCTGTATTTCTGCAAGGAGCTTAGCTCAGAAAAACGAGTAGAAAGCCTAGAAGAATAACGACAACAAAGAGTCAGTGTCTTCTCAGACACCTCGTAAAGCAAAAAACTAAAAACGCACATCGGATTAAAAGAGAACGCGAATCTTACAGTCTAAGCTGATCCTGTACTTGTTTGGGGCAATGCTGTTGCAGACGTAAAGAAAAAACACCTTTCCTGCAGTGCTTATTTGTACGAAATAAGAGTGGTAGTCGCAGTCTAACGAGAGTCGAGCGAGAAGCACACCTTAGTCTGGTACTAAAACATGGCGATGCAACTCCGCTAACTCTCGTATCAGCACTGCCAAAAATGAAGTTATCCCGAAGGAATTCTTCTTTCAAAAGTTTCTCCTCCTGAAGCTTCAACCCTTTTAGCCTTACAGTATAGCCCACTGCTTCGCAATGTAGCAAGACTTTCTACTCCATCTTGCTTCAAGTCCCCACCCTTTCTCCTCCACTTTGAAGGCAAAACACGTGGATATTTTCGGTTCGAAATTTGGTTAGTGGAGTGGAAGAAGATGACTACTTCAGTAGCGCTGCTCCATTCTGTCTGTGAACTCTGAAAAACGACATTTTATATGGCAAATACATACGAAATATCCCAGTGGAATTATCGTTTTACACCACTCCTGAACAAAATTAAGCAGCACTGTCACTCCAGCCCTACCGAAAAGGCTTCGCCCTTCCATTCCACACCAAAATCGAGAATACCATATTTAGTTCAATCTTTTCCTGAGCCTCCTGTTTTGGGACCTAAAGCACATATTTAAATTAACCTCTGGGGTGAACTCCTACGCCTCCATTTTGGTAAGGGAAGAAAGAGCAAAACTTACGGCTACTACGGCTACGATAGCAACATTGCTCAGTTTTGCGTAGGAGCACTGTAAAGGAATAGCTCCCGTAGCGCATTTTATGTATTTCTGCCGCATAAGATCCCATTTTTCTACTTCACGGTCAGAATTGAGAATTTTCACTGTGATACTCATATTCGGACCGTTATCTTCCCTTATTCCATATCAAATTCTCGAAATCAAAAATTTGTCTCTACGTACCTTTAAGCCTGTCCACGCAAGAATAAGCATCAGCAGATAGCAATGGCGATCGAAGGCTTCTTTTAAAGGCAGTGTACCACGAAATCTAAGTTTCTGCACATTCGGTACCAATTGACGCCTCTTGGTACCTTCTACCCATTGCAGAAGTTTCAAGAGAAAATTTCCAGCCGTTTTCGAGAAAAACCGCGGTACAGCGCCTCGTTTCTGAAGCTGATGTACGAGCGATGCTGAACAAAAACATGTCAAAACAGATCTACTAAGCCAATAACCATTCATTCATTCTGCCTTGACACACTATCCCGGTATATTAACTCGTACATCAGCTCTAAAACAAGACGCTGTTCCGCAGTTTTTCTCGAAAACGGCTGGGAACTTCTCGTTGAAACTTTTGGAATGGATAGAAGGGACCAAGAGGCGTCGATTGGTACCAAATGTGCAGAAACTCAGATTTCGTGGTACACTGCCTTTAAGGGGAAGTGAGTGGGTTCTGAGGTTCTCAGGAAACGCTAGAGGAGGGGCAGATTAAATTTCGGTTGTGGAAATTTTAAACTGAAAATGTAGGACACTGTTTTAAAGTAGCCTTAAACAAAGCCTATTTAAACTGGCTCTTCTCCAACCTTTTTTTGCTGCATTTGGTCATTTTCAAAGATTTTTGAGCCTATTTTAGGGGAAAGGTGATGAAGCGCATATCCCTCTTGAACGCCCACTGACAGCAAGACACACTGAGCGAAAATTCTTGAACGGTAGACCAGAAGTTCTTCAGTCGCAAAACGTGCCTAGGTTTCAACCTTTTTAACAAAAAGAAAATCCAGGCCTATAGTTTTGAGTATATGTGCCATTTCATTGTTTAGCTGGAGCAATAAATTAATTTTCTAATAAAGTAATTAAAAAAAACTCTTCTGCGAAGCCAGCGGTATTCCTTTCTTCTTAGTTCGCGCTAAACTGTTCGACGAATGACCGTTTCCGTCACCTACCATTCTACACCAGCCACACATTGTTTGCTGTGTCAGTTGGAGCCGAAAAGCAGTGAGTACCTAGGTTTGCGCCGGGAATGCGCAGGAGATCAAACTCTCGCACAAAGAATGGCCTCTATAAATTATATGGCCCCTAGGTATTTATGGATTACCTTCTGCGCTCTTTAAAGGCACACGGAGGAGAGGAGGATCACGACAATACTGACATATTAGGTTGGCCAGAAAGTTTCTGTGAACATTTTTGTCTTCTTGCATCTCCCTTCCATCGTGAGCCAGGAATCTGAGCTTCTAACATTTATTCAGTAACCCCTTTCCCTACCTTGCACGGTTGGTAAACTGATAGTTCTTCATTGGCTAGAACGTGGATTAAAATTTAACGCTTGAAGAAGTGATTCATCCCATACATTAAAAAATAAGATTTTGTAATGTACATAGTTGATAGAATTTTTCTGCCTCTGTGAATGAAGCATCTCCCTCCAGCAGTATATCAACAGTAAGAAATTTGTCGTTTCTTGTCAATGAATGGAGAAAGGATTTTTGAACAAAAAATCGGCTTTCGAGACAAAAGAAAATTATTTGCGTGGCCAAGCGAGCTTCAAGTTGTGCTCTTAGAATGCTGATCTTATTAGGGACTTGAGTATGCAGTAAACATGAAAAGAACGAATAGTATGATCTACAGAATATCGATGAATAGGCAAGCTTAAGAAATCGCCTACTGTCACTAAGGTCACTACTGCAACAATAATTCTCTAAAAAACCTGTATGAATCAGTGGTAATTTTATTTCAAATTTCTAGCAGCACAGATCTTGCTCTTTCGAGCTGCTAGTTTTTCACTGCGGCAATTAACTCTCTGACTAGAATAGACGCAAGAAATTCGCAAAAAAAACTTGATGCAAAAGCTACCCCAGTGTTCGAAATATCATCTGCCTTTGATTTAAAGATCCATCAGTATTGATGCGCATGTACATTGCATTAAATTTGGCGTTCATTTTAAATTGTACAATTTCTCCGTTCATAGAAACTTTCTAGCCCACCTAATATTTTTCACACCTCCCATCCTCAATCTCTGGAAAAGAACAAGCCATAAGGAACTCAAACAGTACCTCTTACACTGAGTTCCCTGTTCATACGTAGAGTGTTTGCTGGTTTTCCGTTGACAAGTCTTCCCCAGAAACTTTGCGATCATTCATAATGACAAATGACGTTGACAAATCAACATCAGGGATGGTACTGTCTCCTCAAGTATTCTGCGGACACACAAAATGGGCGGGGCCGGCGATCGATCGACCGCCAGGCATCTTTATCCACGGTCATCGAACGCGTTTCAACGTGTCCGCCCGAATGTGTGTGTCCGCAGACTACTTGAGGAGACAGTATGTAAAACTGTTTGAACAGACGCGATTGATCGTGTTTGATCATTATACCTTATCACAATGTGTTGATATGTTATTCTAAACAAGCGTGTTTGATCACGGTCCCACGGTAGTTGCGCGATTTCGCCGACGAGCTGTCCATATCGTCGCGCACTTACTGCCGAAGTCCCATATCGATCCAGTATGTGAAGATGCAGCAATCTTGCGATTTCATTCACGAACAGTTGTGATAGCGCTTCTCATCTCGGACAATTGCTGGGGCCAACAACGGTTTATTAGCTGCACGAACGAACGTAAACGCACGAACGGAACGTAAACGACAACCCGTCTATTCGTCCAGATAGTGCCTCGGTCACCGCGGTTTAGTGCAGTTGCGTACCAGGCAGGGCAC
>KN552903.1:9978-21722 GCA_000797555.1 Oesophagostomum dentatum
CCGAAATTTTTGTGGTGTACTGCTATGGGGCAATAGACTACAAAACAGTATTAGAGCGCCTGGGAAAAATTCTGGCTGAATTATGGGCTGATCAGAAAATACTCTCTTTTGGCAAACTTTAGCTCTCCCTTCGTCTTGTTTATGCATTTCTGTTATGTTTAATATGCAGTAATAAATCGCGGAGGGTGTGCTACTGAACTACACGGAGGACACCACTTTTCAATAACTCCGGACAGAAATAACGTTGCTGAGTTAGGCCCTTAACATTTTGTCAGTCAATCGACAAAAATCTCTGAAACTATGTGAGTTGGCGTCTTAGATGTTAGAGACTCGACATTCTTTAAATCACATGCAGAAAAGTTTTTTTAGAGCTCTCTAGATCCGTTTGAATAGGCACCACCACGATCCAGAAAGGGAATGTGGGTAACGCAACCGTTTAGCTGATGGGGACGAAGAGGAACAAAAGCTGGTCAAAATGTGCTCGGAATCTCCTCTTTCAAATGCAATAAAAATATAGGGCAAAAGTTATAGTCTGGGCAGTTTTTGTCCCTCTTCGTCAGTTAAACGGCTGCCTTGGCCACATCCTCCTTTTTGGATCGCGGTGGCGCCTATTCAAACGCATCTGAAGAGCTCTAAAAAACTTTTCTGCAAGTAATATAAAGAACCTGAAGTTTTTAAAATCTAATACGTCTATCACATGGTTTTATAGATTTTTGTCGTCCAACAGGAAAGATATTAGGGGTCCATCTCAGCTGGGCTATTTCCGTCCAGAGTTGTTGAAAATGTGGTGTTCTGTATGTAATTCAGTAGCACACCCTCAATGATTTATTACCGCATATTAAACATAACAGAAATGCTTAAATAGAGCGAAAGGCGAGCTAAAGATTGCCAAAAGTAGGTATTTTCTCATCACCCCATAATTCATCCAAAACTTTTCCCAGTTGTCCTAGCAGTGGTATACTGCTCAACAGCAGTATACCACTGCTAGGACACCATAAAAATTCATACGTGCGCTGTGGCTTAGAGACGTCGCGTATATCTCCCACCGTCGATGCCCCACAAACTAAAGCAATTTCGTCGATCGGCGCTCCTTGTAAAGGCTATATGCTTCTTCGGCGCTGATTCCTTTGACCAGCATTGTTTAACGACGCAAAACTCCGCGCACATATGCGCTCCAATGTGGATACTTTGGAGGTGTATGTCGCAAACTCTACTGCACTCACGGCACTAATTTCGCCTTTTTAAGCTTCTGTGACAGCAGTCGTGTGACAGCTTTTGGCTTATGATCCCTTCTGCGGACAATTACGGCAATCTGACTCCCCGAAACACGGCGCAAATATGTGTTGTAGCTCCAAAAGGTTGGTGCACTTAGAAGGACGTCTTTTCCATCTGTGACACAGATTTCATGGCTGAAGTTCCCATCCAGAAGAAAATACGTGCTTTAAGAGAATGCGTGGCGAAATTTGGCGTCACTCTACGGTGCATAACTTGGCATACATGTTCGCCAAAACGTTTAGATGATGCAGACCTGTGAGGCAGTTGTCGGGCCAACCATATGCCAAATTTCAATGCTCTAGGTCTCTTATGCGCAGAGTTAATGAATTTCGTGCCCAAGAGACAAACTCACATGCACACATATATGCTAACACCCATACATAGCAGTAACTGCTTTACTAGTCTGAGATTCCGGCTACGCCGGACCTCAGACTTTTTTTGGGTCCGGCGCTCACAATTCTGTAACAGCGTTGCGGTTTTCGTGAAGAGCGGAAAGAAGAGAGATGTTGCCCCATGCGCGGAGTTTTAAGGCACAGAAGTAACCGTTATTTCGAAGAAGATTTTTAGAAATTACATAGCTAGTTCCTCTTATTTGTCTGAAAAGGATCCATTAGTTTCAAGAGATAAGCTTAGTGCTTCGTGCATATCGGTAAAAGTAGAAGCGGAGAAAGCTTTATTTTCCGGGAAGAAAACAGTACAGATTCGGAAAATAACCTTTTCGGAGTTTCCCTGCTATCGGACCTCTGACTTTTTCTGTAGTTTTCTTTGCTCGCTCTTCTGAAATGGCGCTACTATTCTAATAGCGAAGTGGGCGCTTTTCGAGTAACTTTGTTGACTATTTTGAACAAGTGCAAACTTTTTCTATTAAACTCAAGAGCAGGGAAAGAGAAGATGTACTGTATGGAGAATTTTAAGAATTGCAACCTACAAAACGTTACCCCAAGATCTCCTTTAAAAGCATTCAGCTGAGACGGTTACTTGCGTCCGTCTCTCCCAGACTTCCACCACCCTCTAAAATGCTAATGGTGTGTTTACTGCATACTGACTCTACACTGACAGACAAACACTGCTATATGATAGCGAACATAGTTAATTTGGTAAACAACAAAGCGGCCTATCCCCAGATAGAAGAAAAAAGGGTGCAATTTTGGAAGACGCCTTTTTTGGAAGCGATAAGAAAAATGAAAACGGAGTGCACATTTGGCCATCATTCTGAATTCATCCGTTACCAACATCTTGAGCCGATTACTATAATAGATAGATTATACGTCATGATAGCTCTCGTTTTGTTGGAGGCAATTGTATTAAGTTGTGACGTTACCATTAAGTTTCCAAATAAAGAATTGTTTGTTGAAACGACTAACGCTTGTTTTTGGGGATCACGACACCTATGACGCAATGACCTCTTTTCTATAATTAAATAGCCTCCTTCCTCTAACTATAAAACTTCCTATAATTTGGCGTATTATAGTGAAGGCACACAAATGAAAGCACAACTTCTGAACGCATATAAATAATGATACAGAAAGTTGTTTTCTTCATGAATACGGTTACCTTACCTAATCCTAGTTTTTGTTGTCTATGAACTCAGATTCAATAAAACAGCTTTAGCATTGCAAGAATTTTGTTCATCTGTTTATCTGTGTTTAACTGTGATGATCGATTCGATCGGATTTAATATATGCAGTTTTTGTAGTATTTTTAGATGCAATGGTTCTATCCGCATCTTCCGTGGGTTATCGACCCGAATGAATATAACTGTAGCGGACGCAATTACTCCGAGTGGCAGAGCAGAGGATCTGTCAATCTAATACAAGGAGTCTACTTTTCCACACTTGGGATAGTTTTCATGGTAATACTTTTCTAAGTGTCTTCGACGTAATTTCCGACATTTAACGTTGCGGGAACGACTGAATGAAGTGCTGCTCCACTCTCTACAATAGCCGCAGAAAAAGCCTTGTTAAAAATCAGAGTTAACATTTACGGGCAATACTATGGTAGACATGTAGTGGAGGTCGCTCCCGACCATAGTAACTTGACAACCTCTCTAGGATCGAACGCTACCGTTCACATCCATTTTCACGACCTTATATTCTCGACATCATAGCATGGCGAAAATGGAGCACTTCGAATCCATTCTACTGCTGCGGCTTTAAACGTACCTCCTGCTCAACAAGAAACTCGTCTGTCATAACTTCCTTGTTTAAAACATTGAATCAACCAAATGTGGAAGGAAAGAAGCAGTTTGCTTACAAAAAGCCCTTATGCGCGGTTCTTCCAACTTTCAGCGTGTTTTCAATGCAATCCGCTTCATCTGCAGGAAAAAAGCTTCTATATATTGATGGGGAAAAAGAAGCAAAGGAACTGAGCTGCGCCAACTCTTGTCAACATTATGCATCATTTCATCGAATGAAATTATCCTCACTAAGAGGAACCGTTGAATTCTTACAAGAAAGAGAAGATGTAAATGATCAAACCAAGTCCTAAGGATTGTGAACCTTTTTTATGCACGCTCTCTTTCCCTGTGGAACAACAAGAACACTTTCTTCCAATGCTTCGTTATTTAATCGTTTATTTAAAGATGCTGTACGTGCTTGCCTTAATCGGAATGGCGCGCGGACATCTACTAGCTATACCCTGTTACAAGCTCATGTTTGTGAATGGATTTGTCGATTTGTGCGAATTAACCCTCAGCTCCTATGTGATATCATACTTTCACTTTGTGAGTTTTCAAACATTTATGAAGAGTAAGATTTCATATTTCTACAGATGTAATACTGCCCTAATATTTTCAGATTGGCTCCGTTTTTTGCACCTCTCCAACACTTACCTGGTTTGCCGGAACCGTCGCTTACAGTGAGTAGCGCTTGAAGAGCCCTTTCCAGAAGACGCTAAGAGGTCTTCATTTTTCATAAATGAGCGAACCTGCAGATAACTTTTTGAGGGGAAACTGATAGGAAACTATGCTTAAATGTGTGTAGCCATTATGACCTCTTGATCTACTATTTTTCTGAACCCTCATATGTAGGTGCGATCAACTTAGTGAGATGAGTTACAAATATCTGCTAATCAATCAGTAGTCCCTCACATAGTCTGCCGTCTCAGACTATGTGGTGGCTGAAGAAGAAAATGAAGCGCAGCGAAAGTTCATCTTCCAGCTGAACCCAAGCTGAACATTTTGATATTTCCTTGCACTGTGAAACCAACCTCTTTCCAGCTATAGCTACAAAAAGGCTGGTTTCACTCTACGAAAGCTCGCAAGATCCAGAAATATTTGATTATAAAGAGAAATTTCAAAATGCCTGAAAAATTTTTTTCAGTATCTACCGAATTTTTGGCCGAATCTCGATAGCATACATAACTTACATAAAGTGGAGTACCTCAGACATGACTACATTTAATGTTTGGATCATTTTTCTCTCGACAAAAAAATCTGACCTCATCCTCTGAGCAACCTTTGATATGAAGTCACTGTACTGCCACATTAAAAGAATAAGAAGCAAGCTGGAGGTCTCCCATACAGCCATCCAGTGGCTTTGAAATGGTCACAAAGTTCGGGCTTGCTGACAGCCGTCAACAAAGCTGGAGGGAGCTTCATATGACTGTTCGGCGCGAACTGCATTAACACAGACGTCTACCGCTGAGAACATTTTAAAAAATTAGAGTGCCGTGAGGCTGCCCTAACCAGACCGTTATCACATATGATTCGGACAACGTATACGAAAACAGTGCGCATAAGTACATCCGGATCAGCTTCCTTATGATAGCTACACGAAATTTTGAGCTAAGTGACACTGGAGAAGGTTTTTCTTTTATTAAATAAATCGCTTGTGGTGCAGAGCAGTGAAAGCAGCTATAAATATAATATACTGTAACGGTAGGATTTGCGAAACGTGATAGCAACAATGTCAGTGTTGAAGGGAAAAATAATATGGACAATTTTTCTGCCGGTGTGCGCGCAGCCCCACCAAAAAAAAAACTCTGCCCGGAATTTCTGAAAGAAGCCGCATTGAGAAATATGTTGTGATCCGGTGTGTTCTCAAGACATTCCTCTGCCATGCATTTATATTGTTCGTTGCTGAGGAGTTATCTGGATACAGAAAAAAGTACGCAAACTGAAAGCACGAAAATTACACTGTTGCATTTCCGTCGATCGTAGAATGCTTGCCTCCAAAGAAATCTAATGAAAGAGATAAATGATAGAAGATCCAGGCAGTGGCCGCCAGCAATGAATGCCTGGTGTCTGGAGCTTCGTTGATTCTAAAGTTATTTACGTAGTTCAAAAATAAAATCATAAATTATGGCGACTTTCGATTCGACCTAATATTTTTATAAAAATGGGGTTATTTTTTCTCTCCTAATGAAAGGAAGTGAACCCCAGCACTTTATTTTTGAGAGTAGTGCTTGGACTGCACCATAGCCAATTTCTCGTATTCTAAGCTAAAGTTTGGCTTAAAGCTGTTTTGAACCTCCTCACGCTTCATATTGTTTTTTTTACAAAGATTAAAAAGTGTACCATATTCCAGAATTGGCCTCATACACACCTTACCTGCTCTCAACAGCACTGAGGGAGGGTACATCAAGGTGCAGTGAATAACGAAGTCACTCGACTGGGACAAAAGAGGCATGCGCGCTGGTGGACCATTTTTTCTAAACATTGCTTTGCGAATGACATTGTTCCCTTTTCGTGGAGCACCGTTGAAGTGGAGATGGGCTAAAGAAGAAACCATGAAGATGTTTCGTCTTCGCGATCCAGCATACTAGTTGTAGGCCGCGAAGAAAACAGCAGTGAGCTTGTCCATATCATGCGATGGACTTACGACAAATGGATGAAAATAACGATGAACTCCAAAAGAAGTGAAATGCCTTCGAGGAGGGCCTTCAAAGAGAGAGACGGACGTGCGCTTGGAAAAGGCGAGCTAGGTGAGAAACAAGCAACGGGCGGTTCAAGGAGATGGATGCTTGCAGACGGTTCCAAGCGGGAACTCTACTACCATCTTGGATGACGCAACGCTAACAGGTGGATAAAACGAATCGATAAAAGGTTGGGTTATGCGCGATTCATAAGGATACACCATCTATGTACTTCAGCAAGCAAGTAATGAACAGATAACTGTGTGCTGTCACTGCAGGAGTTTCGATTAATGGCTGCATGATAATGCTGAAAGTATAGCACGACGCTGCTAGGCGAATTAAAAGTTCTGCGCAAGCATGTAGTTGTGTATATGAAACAATGTTAATGTGGAGAATTTGCTGTTTTGTCAGTTTTTATTCAAACACACTGTGAAACGATGCTAGTGCGAAATCTGTTCGAGATGGTACAGTCTATGCAAACGACGAAACTAAGATAATTTCGCAGAACAACTCCCGGGTCTACATAATACTGATACAAGATTATATGAAGGCAATGAGATTTCTGCACTGCATTAATCTCGTATCTCATGATACTAAAGCGAGTTAGTATCACAACAAACTATAGGGAGAAAAGTGCACAGTCCTATTCAGGGAATGGTAAATATGAACCTGCTCAAACTTATACTGGAATCTTATCTGAGAGAAAACACATCCATTACCCCTTACCCAGCTTCAACATCGACTTCGCAAGCTTGTCTCTTACTGGTTCATGGACGGCTTCGTGTGAAGTAGTATTTAAAAAATTTATTGCGGCCATTGAGAGCAAATAAAGGATTGTTGTACGCTCATCTCACACAAATTTAGTGACAGATTTCAAACACGAGCTATCCTATATTTAATCTGTGTTCCACAGAATAAAGTGGACTCTAGATTTGGAAACTGTGGTTTTTGATTTTCATTTACAATAGTGAACAAGAAGTTAAGCCAACTGGTGTGGAGCAACATTCAACTGTTTTGTGCTGGCCCTCAACAGAATCGTAGAAATTATTCCAGCAGCAAACCGATTCCGTTTCATGTTCCAAGGTGAGCATTTCCAAGAGCACGGCACAGTCACTAATATTGTTCTGCAGATAAATATCCTTACTTTTGGATATTTCTTTCTATTGTCTTTATGGCCGCTGTTGCTTTTATAATTAGACCATTCTTGTATAATACAGCAGCATGTGCGATGTTGAACTCTCCTGAAATTACGGACAATAGAAAACTGGTAAGTCGTTAGTATTTCGCTTTTCCTAGAAGAAAAGGCATTTGACCCCTGATTCATTTGTGAATTTTCCTGCGCAAGATTTTCAGGACCATAGCTGAGCTGCCAGCTTACAAAAAGTCTTTTGAGCAATACTTCTGAGTTTTCCTCTTAGCCTATCTGCAGCATTCGGTAGAGTGTTTTATCAAGATAGATTATTTGCTTTTCCTAGGAATATGATCACTTTATGTCAATATTTCTACTCTTCTACAACGTTTTGGCATCGGTTATGCTAATTGTACCGTATAGTGTGCTGTGCGGATATTTGTGGATGCGTCGAAAGGACATTCAAAGCTTCGATGTGATTCAGAGACAGGCATGACTTCCTCAGCTTTCCAAGAAAAGCGTTCAATTTTCCTAAGTTCTCTTAGCTGCTACTATAGAGTGGGCGGAAGTTAGCTAGGCATTCGAAAATCGCTATATAACACACAGTTCGGATGAAGTAAACCTAGAAGATGGTGGCAAAATTCTCGAGATTTTTTCGCAAAGTGGCCTAAACCAAATTAATAAATATGGTAAACATGCTCATTGCCGTTGGTCTCCATCGTGGAATTGCGAACTGGGTAATGCTTGAAGACTTCTACTCTACAGGCTTTGCCTCCTAATGGTTACGTTGGTCAGGAAGCCAAGGAAGCCATGATCTGAAAAAAGTGGTACAGTGGAGGCAGCAACAACTGCGCCGAATAATATCTTGGATATAAACTAAACTCAGCGAAGCTAAAAACAAATCAGTTTGTGATCAGTTTTTTATCAGTTTCTCGGTAGCTGAAGGTCTCAGGTTTGTAGTTTTTAGTGAAGAAATAAGTGTATCTGTAATACGTTCACGTAATTTGTTCCTATCACTTCACCTATTAGTAAGCATATGAGACGTAAATTAGACATGAAAATTAGACATTTTTAAACGTGTAAAACAACATTTAATCCTAGTCAGCCAAAGGAATTGTTGATTAATAACAGCTTTACTACAAAACTCTTCACGAGAAGGCAAGGTCCCCAGATCTTATTCGTAGATTCGACAGCAGTAATAGGATGTTAGGACCTTCTTCACTGTCAACATGACTGGAAAAATGACCTGGTTATGGTAAACAGCATGCTTAATGTTATGTGGACTAAAAGCCCATACATTTGCTCACATTTAGAACATCCGAAACTGTATTAGGTACCGTTACTGGAAAGAAAATGCAGGGCCTATGCGGTTCTGCTTAACAGTAACCCGCGTGCGCGGCGCAAGCTTTCCCGTACCGGACCAACAAAAACGTCTCAGCATGGGCTACACTAGTACTTAGCGAACATGTACGGACTTGTCGACAAAAGATGTATGTATGTTGTCGCTGTCTCGTCGCTTCTCGAATGACCGTCAGACTCACCAGCTGCGGTGCTGTCATGGTTCGTGTTAATCTCGTAGCCAAACCAAAGCGGCATCTGCATTTCACTCAGTACAAGAAAGCACGCTGAAGGATTTCTCTCAAGTCTTCTGCTTCGGCTTAGTAGCGCTGAACACCAGCGCGAATTCCTCTCTCAAGTTTCTGCGGGTCCAGCCAGCATGGAATACCCTACGCCGCGCCCACTGGTTACTGTAAAGCAGGTCCAGTGGTATTGTTCAGGTGCTCGTAGCAAAATCGAGAACCCTATGTTTGGAAGTTCCTTACGTGTATCATCCATTCGGTTAATAATGAGTATTAGCGAAAGCAATGAGACACCATTCGTTACCTTAAAACCTCTAATTGAATGCCTCCTTTATTTCAACGCCACCTCCAGTATACCGCCACCCCCACGGATGAGTTGAGAAATACAGCGTCACCCTCTAACTAAACGCCACCTCTAACATACCGCCATCCTCTTTTTGTTCTCAGAACCACCACTTGAAAGCGGGTATGCCGCAGAGGTTTCCTTTTGACGCCATCAAATCTTTCTATTTACTTTTTATTTCAAGAGTGTTGAAAGGTAAAGAAGCCAACTCATGTTAAAACTGTTCTTGTTAGGTTCAGGTGCTGTCTTACTTGACAGTGATTAGGGAATGAAAGGATTGGCATAACTAAAAAAAACTGATGAAATTCTTCCGATATGCATCGAAGCCAGTTTCTAGCTTTAACTGTAGTCTAATCAGAACAGGCCAGATTCTCCTCCACTTGAAGAGCTTTGTTCTACGGAAATTTAAAGGCCGTGTGCCATTAACGATTTGCTGGTACGTTTTTCTAGCAAAGTAACTAGCAACGCCTTGCTGTATAATGCTATCATAGTAGCGGCATTAAAAACTTGCTCAGTTTGGAGAAAGATCGTCGTGAAGAATGAGTCCGTTACTAACAAAAGTTAGAACGGCACGGAGAGCAACAGTCATATGAAGGTTCTGAATAAAGGAGATGAAAGTGCAGCTTTGCCCACATTGTCCGCGCGGCAAAAACGTATTTACGCAAAAGCAATAACCTAAATATGATTCCTAGGCAGTATGTTGGCCCTGTTGTTGACGTGTGGTAGCTTTCATTGAAAAAGACTCCATCTTCGACAATGTTTTTCTCCAAAATCAGCAGATACCTAAGGCTGCTACTATGGCAAAGTTATGGAGTAGGCCTTTCTGACAGTTCTACAAGAGAAACCAACAAAATACTGCTCAAGCACTGCTTTTAAGTGGAACGATTGTGGAACTGAGCGGAGAATGAAACGAAACGGTGAAAACTACGGAAAAAAGTTTAGTATTTAATGCTGTCTTAGAGATAATCATATGTAACGCTGCGTTTGTTATGTTTCCTAATTATGATGATCAGCTTCTTTACACTAGTAAGGTTCGCTCACTCGAAATTTTGGGCAGCTAGTCGAAAAATAGACCGCCACCCTCTATTTGAACGCCACCTCTAATAGACCGCCTCCCTGGCGGAGAGGTTGAAGAATGAAGCGCCATGGTGGTCATTTAGAGGTTTTATGAGAGACGCAGAGGCTTGAAATTCGCATTCGAATTTTCTCGCCGAACCTATACCATCGGTGTGTTACACCTTTCTAGATTTTAATCGCGTTCAGTTGTCATTATTAGACGAACAGAGCGCCATACTTTTTTGAGAAGCTGAGCAATCTGCAGTTATACTTCATAAAGCTAGGTCTTCAAAAGGCTTGATGACCGCTATATGAACAAGGAGTAGGAGCATCGCTCATACCTACAGTCGATTCACCCAGATAGTGCCTCGTTCAGAGTGGTTTTGTATAACTGCGTACCACCTGCAGCAAGGCAGGTTATGTCGTAATTCGTCCACGCCTTGTGATAGGACATTAGAAATGGACGAATTATGACGCAACTCGCCGTGCCGCAGCTGGTACGCAACTACACAAAACCGCTCGAACGAGGCACTATCTAGGTGAATCGACGGTAACTAGTTACAGTTCCTCATGTAATTAGTCTCTTTGTGTATGACTTACGTACATTTGCCCCCGAAGTGGGACCATTGCAATTTCTTCTGTGCGTTCAGCAAATTACCCGACCCGTATAGAAATAAACACAATAATAGAATTTCCCTTTGCCGAGTAACTTTGCGAGAAGAAGATTCGTCCTGCCTTCGAACACTTAGATCGTCAGTACACTGTCTCCCTACACGCAAGATTTCTTTCATACGAACCTATTTTAGCTCCTCATTCAAGTACTCTGCTTATGTTTTCCGATAATATTCGCAGCAGTGCTCTACGATATCCTGGATTTCGTAGCAGACGCGCCTCGGTTTATGGCAATTTCAGCAAATGTTGTGTGGCAGCTTAGCCATGGTAAAAAAATTCTTTTTTCTTTATGATCAACTTTAAATGTTTGTTATATCTTGTATTATCCCTGCAACTGCATGAAATTATTTCCGCGCAAAACTAGTTCAGGTCTGCATGGACTGGTTTACCTCTGCTTCAATGGTCAAATCAGAAAAGAGATTCGCGCTCTATTTACCAGAACTCCAGCTAAATCGACTTCGAAGGTTTCGCGAGTTACGAGAACCACACCAATCAAAATTATCACTCGATAAGGAACTGTCCGATTCTAGTTTCTATGTACTCGTCTCCGCCAAATACTGTGTGTCTGTTGTTTTCTCAATTCGTAGATAATCATAGAAATTCTACCCTGTAAATGCACATTATGACACCTGGCTTAATAAAAGCAGTTGAATCGTTGGCTTTGAGATTTTAGGAATTTTAACAGTGATGCAAGAACCATTAGCAATCGATCACACTCATCTGCACAAAGTCTGACATGCTTATGGAAAGAAAAGGAATAGTCATAGGCGTGATATTCACACAAGGCAAATAATTATAAAATAAGCTTCGAAAATTTTTTAAAAACATGTTTTTA
>KN552917.1:0-10459 GCA_000797555.1 Oesophagostomum dentatum
GATCAGCGACTGAGATGTTAAAAGAGAAGGTCGAATTTCTTGAATATTCTTTCGCTATTGAGTGATGCGTTATAGGCGCTTATCTGGCCGCTTGTGCAGTATTGCTAATGTCGATATCTTTTGCAAATCGGCCGGAACTCCTGGATCACTTATGTAGGGGCCATTGACAGCGCTACAGCTCACACAAACGCACACAGACACACACGTGTATGTACATACATACAAACACGTATATCCTTAAATCGTTATGATAATCTTAATGATGATAGCCCTCTTTCAAAATTATCCCAGCTCAGCCTTAAAAAGCACTTGTTTTGGAAAGAAATTAGCTTACCATTTGGTTCAAGGTCTTGAACAACGCAACTATTAACGGAATGAGTGAATTTAGCTTATAAGTCAGAGGACGATAATCTAAAGGCAGCTGTGCGGAAAATAAGTATATGAATTTGTTAAGCTTGACGAACAGTAGAATTAATGATGCGTGACACTAATATGAGAAGAAGAACGACGAGGAACCATGTAATGTGTGAAGAAGGTCACAGAGGCAAATTCTGTTGACGCAAGGTTAGGCGACCTAGCTTGTTCCTGGTCAACATGCAGCAACTAGTATGCCAGCGCCCTATCGAATGAGAAGCTTCCTAAAAAAGTTTCTACTTCAATCTGCTCATTCTGTCACTGATTTAGATAATTCTAGCGTAAATTTGGACTGCGACACACCGATGCACTAGTGAAGAAGTCTGCAGTTAAGCATTTGTATGACCGATAAGTTCGTTGCCGATTTCGAAGAAATTTGAGCTGTATCCCTATATTCTCTGAGGCACGTAGGTTTCTTCGATTCGCTTCATTTTCAGGATTCGTTTGCAAATGAGTTCCTTTAAAGTTTTTTTTTTGCTTATGCAAAAGTGCGGGAGTGAAGACTAAACGGAAGCTTCTTTTCATCTGCTCTTGCTTTAGCGCACTTGTCTACTACGACATGCTGGGGATGTTTCTGATATAATCGCTGTAACTGCTAACGTGGGCGAGCTAAAATGCGTTGGGAGCAAGAAAAAGAGGGCAGCATCAAAATCATTGAACTTCTCATCGACTTTATAGCCATGTTTCTTATTCAGTACACAATTTGCTGCTCGTTCGAACTAAAAATCGATATTTTTACACCTTGTGAAGTACGATTTTCTTATGACTAATATTGTTTTTAATCTTATCAATCTCATTGAAATCTTATTCATTCTAGTGTTTTAATATCGAAATGTCTAGGTAGAAGGCAAAAAAAAAAAAACAAAAAAAAACAAGAAAAATCCATATGAATATATATATATTCGGTCTTTTGGAGGTTTATAGAAACAGGCAAGACAGTAAGACAAAAGTCTATAGCTCTAACCTTTATCCGACCATTCGATTGTGCACAAGCACGGTCTCCTACCACTTCAGCTGTTGTTACGGCCCAGCATGATCCTCAAAAATGCAGAACATTTACTTTTTAAGATTCTAAAGCAACACTTCTAATAAGAAAATCTCCTACGGATATGCGAAATTAAAGAGCATTTCAACACCTTTTTGCGTGGATTTTTTCTTGAATAAATAAACAAATGAGTAAAATATGCTACACAGTACCCGAACACCCTTACCGCTCAGGGCCGTACTGCATCCCATCATTCATCTTTACAACTGTGAAGTCAAATGTGTTATTACCCACGCTGCGCGACTACGAGAATACTGCTTGTGAATGGATTTACTCGACCGTTTTCGGTGGGGGACGAATTTCGTCCATCTGTATGATTTCCCCGTTCCTCCGCGAATAATTCATCGCGGAAAGCCGCCGCGGAAGAAGAAAGGAGGCGATGGAGGAAATCTCAACCCACTTTAGTGAATGATACATACAGCCTATAATGTAATGTATTTACACTTTCTTGCCTTCTAGTAATAATGTCCATCAAGGAAGTGATTTTTAATTGCAACTGCTTCATGAAATTGCGCATAATTATGAATTCAAAAACTTAATTCAAACATTACTTAGAACTTAACGCAATGAACAACACTGTTCATTCTGTTCTGCTTACGGCGTCTTCCGGATGCTCTATTGATTAGTACAATCGATAAGTCAATCATGCGATCGAACACAGTTGCGGCGACTCGGAAAAGTTCGCCTGCAGAAATAATTGTCGGGGACCGTCACTGTTTTTTAACTGCTTTTCTCATGCGTTTAATCCTAATATCCTTGTTAAGCAGCTCGGATTTTACTGGAATCACTTAAAAGCGCTCAGTGAAAAGTTCTACGTTCAATGCATAACTGGTGCTTTAACTGGTCATAACCTTGAACTTTTACTAGTTTAAGAGTCACTGGTAGGGAGCAAATATACATGACCTAAATGATAAAGTTAGCGAACTAAGATCTTAATCTGGGAAAGGTTATTTTCTGGTGCAGACAGCGACTTCTTTCTTTGCTTTACGGCCGATATTTGGGAAGTAGCGGCCGGCTTCGAGTAGGTCCCCAGCAAAAAGAAAGTACAGATCCTGAATCACCATAAAATTTGCTGCAGAATTACATAGGTCTCGTTTCAAGGTCCTACTTTAAGGTCAAAATCTTGCATGAGCTCCTCTCGGAAATTCAAGTGATTTGCTATCTCGCTTATTGAAGCGGAGAAAAATCGGCAACCGAGGGTTCCAAAGAATGGCACCTAAACTGTTTTCATTTACAACCTTTGTAGATGGAAAAGGTGTACAATATCTCCTTTCCAAATAAAATGGAAAACTCGTGGATAATAACATATAATATACACAATAATATATGGTTATGCGTTCGGTTTAATTTTCGAAATTATAGAGTGGTAAAGCTTTGAAAAAAAGCTTCTAAGTGTACAAACACACCTGCAACGGCCTAATATATTGTTCGTCCATGTCTTTTGTAATGACTAGTGGCCCAGCGAGCAACCTCGCGGGTGAGCCACTTATCCGCGCATGCGAATTCCTCGTAAAAATTCTCTGCCATAACGCATCCACGGCGCTGAATGTAAGTTCTGCCGCTCAAGCAATAAAATAAATATCACGTCCAAACATGTGCGCGCTCCCCAACCATGAGAGGAAAGCAAAGCTTTCCTCTCTTGCGACCCCGGAGGCCCATTGGCCCCCGGGCGAAGAAAATTTTCGAAACGGGTGCTGGAGAAGCTCAAAAAATCAACTCTAGACGAATAGAGAGAGCGGGAGGATCAAGTCTGAACCTTCCTATCAATAGGGTAGGCCCTAAGCTGAACTCTAGGCTATTCCCTGCTCAAAAACCCTTAAAATCTGGCAAAATTCCAGCGAAAATCGCGAGAATTCGGCGGTTTTCGAGTTGTTCGTGGGTGGTCTGTCTCTCAGACGCTGGGTGATCCGCACCTGAGTGGTCCATAATCAGATCACCCCATGTACAGATGGAATCCATTGGTGATGTTGATGGACAATACTATCGTCTGGAACGAACCAGTGGAAGATAGTGTGCTCCAGTTGAACCGACGCATTTCGGAGCGAATATTTAATTTGGCCGATCTTTTGAAAAATGTGGCAAGATCCATGTATTATATATAGAAGGATATTTATTCTTGCCTATGCGTAAGGCTCACAATTTCATTTTGAAGACATGACGTGATAAAAATATGGTTCTTAAAGGCAGTGTACCACGACGACTGAGCTTCTGCACATTTGGTACGGTCGGCGCCTTTTGATCCCTTCTATCTGTTGCAGCAGTTTCAGCCAAAAGCTTCCAGCCGTTTCCGAGAAAAACTGCGCAACAGCATCTTCTTTTAGAGTTGATATACGAATTCATATATCGAAATGATCTGTCAAGGCAGAATGATTGCCCTATTAGGTCAGTCATGACATGTCTTTGTTCATCTTCGCTCGTACATTAGCTTCAAAAATAAAGCACTGTTCCGCGATTTTTCTCAAAAATGGTTGGAAATTTCCCGCTGAAACTTCTGTAATGGACTAGTACGCAAAGCTTGGTTCCAAATGTGCAGAAACTTGGGTTTAATGAAACATTGCCTTTAAGATTCTTCTCCTATCTCCTCTGTTTTGGGCTGTTTTTATTCAGCATCGCCCGTGCATTTGCTTCGAAAGCGAGATGATGTTCCGCAGTTTTTCTGGAAAACGGCTGGGAGGTTTTCGCTTGAAGTTCTGGATGGAACGGATAAAATGGACAAATAGACAACGATTGGTACCAAATGTGCAGAAACTCAAACGTACGCGGAGATTTTTGCTCCTAAAATTCTAGTGTGACACGAAAGAGCCGAAAATGGCTGTCACAGTGATACCGCTCAATGCTGCCCATGGACCCCGAAAAACGCCATTTCATGCGACGAAAACGTGAAAAGTGCACTAGTGCACTAGGGAAGTCCTCGCTTTACAGCGAAGGTAAGCGAAATCGGGCAGAATTTTTCCTATGGATATGCTCAGGACGATTTGCTCTTTCATTTTGCACCAAAATCGTCAGCAGTCGATGTAATTCAGTCCTTTTCTGGGCCTGCTGTTTTGCAGCCTAAACTGGTACCTGAAACTCACGCTTAACTGAACTCCCAGGGTAGCAGCAGCTTCTCGGTTTTGGTATGGAATGAAGAAGCAAAGCCTCCTGAGCACATGCGTAATAGAGTGCACTTTGAAAAAATACAGTGTCCGGCATAAATACGGTAACAACCCAAGGCCAGATGTTTCTTATTTCCTGGAAGTATCTTTCATTCTTTTTGGCACTTCTCATTTTAATTTATTAATTAATAATGCTCCCTCACATTTTGCACGAAAATAGCTATGATTTCCGAGATGAGGTAGCCGTCGCTCTGCCACTTTCGTTCACCTCATTTCATCATGATGGTTTCCGCGCGATCAAACATTTTTCAACATTTCCCGACGTCTAAACATGTCCAGAAAGATCGCTTTTATTATCGTCAAGAGGCTCGTTGAGCTTAGAAGCTATGATGACCGTTCTGGAGGGATCAGGTCTGTTTCAGCATCAGCCCACAAACAACGCCGTGCAGTCGCGATTTTAGCAGAATTCCTCGAAACTAAGCGATTTCAGCCATCATATCTCTAGACCTTAATTCGCTCAGCTACTTCGTAGGGAGCTTTGTGGGGGTCGAAGGAGTACGCCAAACCTCATTGCAACATGGCTCCTTTAAAGGAGGTGCTGCGGAAGGCCTGTGGTGAACCCGACAAATCCATTTGATCGCCACGGTCGATTCTTTCCCAAGCGATTCCGCGCCTGTATCAGCACCTTCAAGATCTTTCAGAATCTCGCCGTTTTATTCTTGTTCATTTTGTTTCGAAGAATAAAATCTGTATGTTTGTTATAAGCTCAACGCTTTAATTACGCGTCCGCGCAGCTTTTATCCTGTTACCGTATTTATGCCGCACCTTGTAGAACTTCTCTAAAATTTCAGCTTAATTGTTCCAGCTTCATTGAAGTTATTGTGATCATATCGCATGACCACTACTACTACGGGATTCCTCACACAAAATTACCTATATAGCAAAGCTCTTAAGCGGAAATATATGTTCTATGAATTTGTAGATTTCTTTATCGTTTTTCGGCTGCTTCAAAAAGACAAAACCACTAGGTATGCTTCTGCTTTATCGCTTATGCTTCAAAGATGAAGCCACAGCAGACATTTGCGGTGAACGAATTTACTAGAATCGTGTCGGTCACTTGCAGCTATAGTTGACCACTCGATGCAAAGCTGTGTTGGGTGTATTTAAACAAATCGGGAAAAAAAGGTGTCTCCAAATTAGCTGTAGCGCAAAGTGATGGTCAGCATTACTGTCAAGAGATGGTCTTGAGTGAAATTTTGCACCGGCTAATGATTTCTGTCACTGCACACCTTGCAACTTTGCACCGAATTGTCAAGTCCACTATACGTCTTACACTGCTATGAGGATAAAATTAGCGAAATTCAAGAAACTGACCTTTGCTGAATTAGTGGGACTCTTAGCCAAGGGTTACAGTTCTAGGAATGGCTTATAATAAACAGATTGACTCTGCCTGCTCTTCTCATGCCAAGTTTGCACACTTACTGCCTATTAGTGGTGCTACGTCAATGCATAAAGCACCCTGCTTGTACACAAGTTACAGCTTATTCTTCCGTTATTTCACTTCACGTCATCGAAACAACAAAGTCAACCACCAAGGAGGCATATTCTTATCTTGATGATAATGCGGAACCTTATTCTTCTGGCTCAGAGTCGACTATTCTTCTCGTTTGTTCCGCAATTTAGGCCAAGAATACAGCTTTCACTGCAGGATTACCTTTCACATCACAGTCGCGCTCGATAAATGCCAGAAGTTGACTTGCAAAAAACAATTTCTGGCTGGAGTAGGGGTTAAGTCGCGCTTCTGCATCACATTAAGCTTAGCTTCAGTTTAGACTCTTTTCGCTTCACTATTACACCCTGCACCTCATTGTATCATTTTAGCAAGAAATCTGGTGATGTTTCCATGCAAGAATGTCGATTCTTGGAGTTTCGCTACTAGCCCCAAAAAGCAAGAAAGTCTCGTCTTCTCTTCAGCAACGCTTCTCATGTATCGATGGAATTTTAAAAGGCTTTACTTCCTTCGAGAAATCTAGGTGCGATCAAATTGCGGACTTGAGAGGCCTTATTGTGTCACAGAGGTCAAGATACTGAAGCTGTTGCAGTAAAAATCAGATGCAGCTAATGTAGTTATTTTACCAAAAATGTTCTGAACAATTTTAAAATAGTCGACATCGATGAAGAGGCTTTAGAATTTTTAAAAGTCAGTTTTGGTGAGTTTCTTGATAATTTCTCTAATTTCACCCTCATAACAATTTCTATACGGTGTCTTTAGATTCACCTAAGTCAGTCATTCATTGCTAAACGTTTGCTTACTACTAAATGGTCACGGCTTTTATACAGCGTGATAAAACCAGAGTTTTCCCAAGGGTGTTCAATCTTTTTGAAATAGTAGAAAATTTTTTAAAAAACCATAGGACTTAAGAACTTCGTGATGTATGTAATTTTAAGTGAAAAATCCCATGGTAGTAGTGGTTGTACGATAAGTTCACTATAACTTCAGTTAAGTTGAAATTTTAGCGGGGAGGGGAGGCGGAACGGTTCTATCTTTCTGAAACGCACTGTGGCAATAGCATTTATTCCCGCTTTTGCCTACATACCTTCATCGTAAAGCGAGGGCTCTCCTAATGCACTTTTTGCGTTTTTATCGCATAAAATGGTATTTTTCAGCATTTCAGGGCCGAGTTGAGCGGTATCACCGTGACGGCCGTATTCGGCTCATCGCCTTCCTTCGTGTCGTACCAAAATCTCAGGAACTAAAATTTCCGCGTACACTCCTTTAAAAAATCCAAATGCTAAAGTAGCACGATAGTGGCTTTTCAATAACATCGACCTTCTAAAAAAATCAAACAAATCGAGCGTACCACAGGCTGATTGGTCTCGTATGTAGTTCACGGAGGGACAGAGTGACCACTTTTCCCTTGCATCAAAGCTGAAAGTGTGTAGACGTATCTGCGCTCTTCCAACTCTTACGAATAGCTTTATCACCTTTCAGGAATGTCTCCGTGAAAAACTACTTCCTTTTCCATGGTCGTTTCTTCAGGGCGATACATGTATTTTTGGTCCATTAATCGAGCGCTCAGAAATTCTCTAGCATTCTCTGAGAACTCCGCCTAAAAATTAACACTATTTAAACAATTCTACTGCTTTAAGAATGACTCTCTCACCTTAAAGAGAGTTTGGCGGCTGTTGACGTAATCAACCAGAGCAGTGCCAGTCAGTTCCCTCGCATATGATGGTATTGGCTGAGTGAGGAAATCCTCTTAAAATAGCTCAAAAATTACTCGTTTCAGCGCGGCTACAGTGAGTTTTAAAATAAGTTACCAAATGGGAGAGGCTCAACGAGCAGTAGTGTTATAGCAAGGACTGCAGTAAACAGCATTTTCAACGCTAAGACGTTGATGGGTGGAGTATTTAAAACCGTCCGTTATCGCCAACCTGAATGTGAATCAAACTAATCTCTGGTGTGGTAGTGAAACCAGAGTACCCTGAATTTGGGATATAATCCTCCATGCTAGTGCGAAGAAGTGTGCTAGATAAAAGAATATTTAGATAAGGGGTGTTGTTAACCTGCGACTACCTCCGCATTAATGAGATGAGTTTCGTTATCAGTACTCTCTAAACCGCTGGTCATTCCACAAGTGCAAAACGCCTTCGGAATTCAACAAATTGACGTTTTTAGCAAATTTGCACTCTGTGCTGCTGCTTTGGCAGACAGATGTAATAGAGCGCGCCGTTGCCGATGTGTTTCTTAAGGACAGCCTAAGGACCGCACCCAGGCTCCTGCGTTTTCGATGGATTCGTGAAGATGAGTGCAAAAATCTGGTGGGCTCCAAAGGTCTGGACTCAAAATTCTTTCTGATCGAGAACATAACTCCACAAGTCTCGTTCGCATCGTAGAGGAGTTGTCCATTTACTTTTGCGCACCTAGTTAAAGCGCTATAACCTTTGGATGTGTGTGAAATTGTAAGACTCTTAATAGACAACTCGTCCGTCAAATCGAGCACGAGTCTTCAGTAGCAATCGTCTTGGTCAGGAATGACTCTTAGGAAGAGGGATTCGAACAGCAACCCATTTTTAGGCTTCTCTTTCAGCATCCATCGAGAACTCGGAAGCGTTCTAACCCTGGGACTGCCTTTAAGGCTAAAAAGTGATGCCAACGACAGTTAAAGCAGCATTGATCACACACCATCTCCGGCCTAAAATGGCTACAATGTTTTCCAAGGGGAAACGGAACGCTAGCTAGTTCCATTCCAGCACCAGCCCCAAATACTCAAAGCTCGTAGCAGAGAAAAGTTTGTTACCAATTCCACATTTGAAGACAATGCAGGATATAGAAGAACAAATGAACTTAATGACGGTGACTTACTCGGTTCGAGACAAAGACATTTTCGCTTCCATAAACAGCTGAAAGCCGTGGCGGAGAGGAAGTTGGAGCAAAAGGGGTCATACTATATTTCGACGTTCGTATTCTGTAAAGAGGAGAAACGAAGATCCATTTCCTGAGCTTACTTGCATGTCAACTCATCTCACCTTCAAATATTGTGGCATGTTGGCATGTGCATTATATAATACTTTGTCTAAATCACTTCTACTTTTATAAGGAAAATATACAGTGACATACGGTTCACCGATTTAGAAAATAATGGTTTCTTCTCATTTAAATTTACCAGAGCATATGCACATATATTAGAGATGAATTGCCTGTCATCGCCATAAACACCACATTTAATTTGTAAAATTTAGGGTTAGTGGAATAATCAGGGGAAGGGATTCGAAGTGTTTTTTGTATTAATTTTTTTAAAATTTATTTTTGGCACATCTTTGAGCGTATGATTAAATAAATAAAATAAATAAATAAATAAATATTAGTGCAATCGTCGTTTCCCAAGACCTTGCAAAAGCATGAGAAAGTGAGAGCTGCTCGTGATGTAAACGACCTATGTCTCAGTTAACAACTTGAAGTAGACTATATCTGCTACCCGAATAAAACAAAAATGTTGGAACGTTGTGTCTAAACTGTAAACTAACGCCACTTCTGGACGACGAAAGGTCGAAACCTTAACACGAATGTAACCTATGCATAGAAACCTCGTCGGCAAATGCCCTAATCCACAACATCCTCCGCCGTTTACCAGCTACAGGGCAAGATTTGTACGAAGATATTAGAACCCTTTTCCGCAGGAGGGTGGCAGCAGACCTTCCATTTTCCGTCGTTGTAAAACCTGGGTATTTATGCTACTACTGTAATACAGTGTTCTATGCTAGACAGGTTCTACTAAGGTTTTCGTCCGCTTATGTTTCAGCCATAAGAGGCCTGAACGGCAGCACCTAGTCTAAAAACGGATTTCGAGATTCAAGTAGATTATGAAATTTCTGTGGTTGAACAGTCAAAAGCCAAAGTGAGAGCACCGGTATGCTGCTCGTTGCGGAGAAAACGGCCGAATCGTTGGGTACTCGGTGGATCAGTTACGAAGGACCTGGGGACGAGTTGTCTTGTCAGATTGTTTTCCGTACTACTTAAAGCGCTGCAACCATTCGGTGTGATTAGAGTTACACAAGCCTTCCATGTCCATGCACTTGAGGCGATAGGCGGCTCCAACAGAAAGAGCGCGAGGAAGTGGAAAACTCGTACGAGTCTTCTGGAGCGATTTTCTCGGTCAAGAATAACTTCTAAGCCGAGAAATTTGAACCCCAACCCTTTTTTGAGTTCGTCCTTCAGAATTCGTCGAGAACTCGGGAAATGTTTTTAGAGTGGGTGCTGCCCTTAAGCCGTATCTATCTTCTAGCAAATATCCCATCTAGGTTGCACATTGAATCTGTCAAAGGTGGGAGGTATTAAGCCCCTAGACAGTAGGAGACCCGCCCAGCTTCCCGCCAAATGGGCAGAGCAATGTGCCACGTCTAA
>KN552921.1:8751-23832 GCA_000797555.1 Oesophagostomum dentatum
TTCTAAAACGAGGTACAACGGATGAGCCTTTGTCTTACCTAATCCCTCCTCGGTAGGATAAGAAAAACGCCTTACCAGAAAAAAACCAAGCCACTTTTTATCATTACAAGAACGTCACTGAGGCTTCGGTAAATGTGAATGACTCAGGTGAGTTGCACACTGTTCTAGTAAATCGCTCAGTAGAGCAATAGCTTCTTCAGAAAAAAAGTCTCTGCATTTTCTCTGGTCTATTTCAGGGCGACAGTTTCCAAGTAGTATCACATGCGTCAAAGTGAAACGTACATCTCCTATATGCAGGAAGTGTGGTCTTGCATTGTGCAGCTAGGAATGCAATCGTACAGAAAACCGGTTTTGCTTATGGGAAACGAGAGGCAAAAGCTATTTTTGACCCCAGCCGTGAGTCACTGAACGAATTATATCTAAACTGGATCTTGCGCGGTTTGCTGCATGAGTCCCTCTTTTGGAAGTAGCTACAACGCTGTTGTCGGATTAAGGTTAGCTAAGTAGGTTAAACCAGCAAAATTTCACGCGGAGGCAGGAAGGAAAGACGAAGAAACTAACGGTAGGACTTATCTAGACACATGTAGGAAGGCGTTAGCAACTGCTAGCAGCAGGTACTTTGCTGAGGTATTCGAGATCACTCTAGCGGTACCACTAAAGCTGTGTGTAAAGAAAACGACGCTTTCAGCTTATGAAAATTATATTTTTGGCAACTGACATACCATGGACATCATATGCACACCGTATAAATAGTAAAGACAACAGCTTTGACATACAAACCCGTGAATTGACTAGACGACGACATGTGAGTAGCACCAACATATTCTATTTAAAATCTCTTCTAGTAATTATTTTGTTAATTTGCTAGCACCGCATAAAATTAAAGACTAGCTGCATGACAAGGTAACTATAACATACACACGTAATTACTCTAGTTACTCGTGAAATTAACTACAGATGAACGGCGCTATTATTCCGAAGACACTCTTTAATATCTGCTCGAATCTTTGGATTGCAGACGTAGTAAATGACGAGGCGAATAGCCGATGTGAACATATAAACGAAGGAGACTGCATCTGAGAAGAAGGTGTGGAACGTTGAAGCCATCAGTGGATCATCCGGATCACGAAGAAGTGGATGGTCGGATCTGAATAATATTGTAACAATTATGTTAAAGCTATGAACAACTAGTAGAACTCGATCAGATATAATTCCATATTCTTGGGTGTACGCTGTGACTTGCGCACGACCTTCCCACCAAAGGTTCACGCTTACGGCGTGGGCACCGGTCATATTACGATCCCGCGCGCCGTTATAGAACCGAAACGGTCCATTTCCCGCGTGCGCTTGCGGGCCGGCATCTGTATCCTTCCACTGTGCGCAGGGAAAGGCAAAATAACCTACTGCGGTTGCATCATCCTATACTTTTACCAGTATAATCTAGTGCTCTATAATCTATATAGTGCGACCCTCGCCTTACCGCGTGCGATAGCTTACTGTTGCCAATGACTATGATCGTGCCGGAGCGCCTATATCTGCATGCTTACTTTGTAAAATCTAGAAAGGTAAGAAGTTAGTCATTCTCTCAGCTCTATGTTTTGATTGTTCGAGCTGAATCCATAAGGAAGTCAACCAGCCACTCAAGCTACAAACATCTTAGCCAGTTGAGGAACTAACGCCACCGCACTTCTTCGCCTCTGTCCAAACGCTCCGCTGCCGCTAAAGGCCGGGCTCGCCGATCTTCCTGTCTTCTGGGTTTCCAGTAGATACTCATCAGTAAATCTACGTTTTCGAACATCCGCAAGACATGGAGATTGTACTATCGGGGACAAGGAGCCGGCCTGTAGATGTGTGTAATGGATTTAAGCCAAATATTCGTTGGCATATTCTACATTCGACGTCCCAATAATTGAAAATCTCGAATCTCGCTAAAACTTCGCTTAGGCGGGTTACTTGAAGCACTAATACCGAAAATCGGATTTAATTCGCATGGAAACCGCCTTACCCATGGGTTAGGACTAAAATTTACTCAGACGACTAAAGTATCAAAATCGCCTCAAAACTTGCAGTACATTACCGTAACTCTAAATTAAGGTCCTATCATACGAAACCAGTACTACATTCATAATCATCAGGTACATCAAGTACAAGCTCGAGGAAATTGTGCAAAGACTGAGGAAACACTTTAATCCTTTGGGTAAACTTTATCCTAACATATGGATAAACTGGTTACCATGCGAAATAAATGTGATTTTCGGACCTATGTTTTAAATTATGTGAAAAGAGTCGAATGGCGTAAAAATAGCCCCTATGAAGATCTTGATCTCCGAATTTTGGGACTTTTTTGAAAGTAGGTTGCTGCTTAAAAATTGACTAAGCTTTAGCTTAACTATTGGCTTGTAGCAAACTTGTAAAATTAGATTTTTTCAAAATCAGAAAAAAAAACTCACCTTTCCATGACTGTAAGAATAAGATGAAGTGAGTTCGAGATCAAATAAGTAGCAACAATAGCGACCATCGTCATGATAGCGCTTCGCACAGATGCGCTCACGCTCTTCACTGGTCGAATCGATAGTGTTATTACTGTAGATAATAAACTTTTCTTCGTGTCTTCTGCGAAAATAACTACAATTTAACTAACTAGCTATGAAGAACAAAAACGAGCTTATTCTTACCAGTGTTTAGGGAGGTCTACTTGCATTTGGTTTTGAACTTCTTTCATCCGCGTTGTCATTGTCAGCTTTCGGATGATCACCTAAATAAAGATATTTTTATTGATTATTAAGATTCAGTGTACCCCAATATAAAACGGAAGTTTCTAGTGAAGATAACTTACAATATTCAAAGCAAATAATATTATGAATGGCACTAGTGTTTGCGTAATTGTCATAATATGAAAGTCGAAGAAATAGTAGATCGCGGAATGATGCGTCCATTCCCTAAAAATGGGTAGAATAATTTTTGCAACATCTTGTTGCGAGTTCGAAGATGCCGGCGTAAGACCTTCGTGTTTTTAAAAGATTAGTACCATCTCTCTGCTCTATTCTTCTGGAGCAATATATTTAGCAACAATCAAGTGGGACTCACCGTCTTACTGGAGTAATTTTAAAGATAAGCAAGGCTGAGTATTCTAATGTACATATGCAAAAACAGAGATTTATAAGAAAAAATAGCGACACTTTTTACATCATCCGGTTTCGGGGCTTAGAACTAAACCGGTAGAGCAGTTTCCTTAGTGCCCCGAGTCTATAGACTCTTTCGTCAGTAGTTCTCCAAAGGAACCTCAGAAGTTTAATAAGTTAATTCATACTCGAAGTTTACAAAGTAGCTGTTTAGTAGAAGCCGACTAATACACTAGAAAGTTCACTTATAACCTGAGACAAAAAGGTAAAGTTTAGAATTTGTTAGTCAAGAATTTTGCTTGAAAATATAATTGTCGGAAGATTGTGTTTGAATATTCATTTTTCTGGCTAAGACGGGTGCGTGGTGACACATTTAACTGGAAAAGTGCTTTCACTAGCACATTTCCCTTTTTTCCTGGCCATTTTACGGGGAAGTGGTAGAAAAATGGTGTTTGGCAATATATTTAACAGAAGAATATGTACGAGTGGGTAGTTTCTTGACGCTTGACTGTACACTGAGTAAGAGAATGTGTTGGCAATACAATTGGCGGGTGTAGAGCGTGACAAAGAGTAATCAGCAAAGTAGAGAGGTTTGTAGTAATGCTTGAATGGCCGAGTGACTAAGTCAAAAGACTACGAAGCAGGGGAAGTAAGACGTTTATAAGTTCGAGTTCGGCGAGCAACAGTAAGCCTCCAGTATTATGAGAAAGATAAATTGCGGAAACAAACAGCGTAGCTGCGACGCCAACTTCAGTTTTTTTCGCTGAATGTACCAGTTTTGTAACTTTTTGAAAAAATTGTACTAATATGGAATCGCGCGGTCCGCTCGCATTTACCGGCGACGAATCACGGATGTCCGCCCATTTGCCGGATGAAGCATCGATGATCATTGCGTAGTACAGCAGATCCAGCGCCGAAGGGAATTTTCTACCAGCATAGGTCGCCGCGATTGCTACGACCTAGCAATAGAGCTCGAGACTTGTTTGGCGATACAAAAGGCGAGAGGTGTACGAGATATGAAATGCAGCGCATGTTTGGTAATACATTTTCCGAGGCTTGTGTAGCAGAACAAATGACGAGTCTTCTTTGCGTGTATGATTTGCAAGCTCGTTTCTGACCAGGAAAACAATCCTTGCCGAATGTCTTGCATCAGAAAATCTGAGTAGATGGTGGTTGATGTATGCTGGGAGGTGCCACTGGCGATAAATACTTTTTTTATTGGTCTGACATCGCACACAATATGTAAGATTATCTGCGCAGATCACAACATCTTTTCCACCACAAATGGTTTCTCGCCAATGTCATCCAGTGTTCTTTCACTTGTTTTTTCTTATTCGCAGCCGCTGTCTTGGTTCTTCCTCTTCTTCATCTATAGTCATTGCATGCATTTTCTCCACTCTTCCTCTGAGTGTTTCATGGATTTTGGTTGACTATCTTTTGAAAGGTCGTCCAAGATGTGGCTTTTGATCTCTAGGTGTCCATTCAGTGATTCTTGTGGTTCACATTTCGTCCTTTCTTCTTACCACGTGACCGGCCCATCTTAATCTTCTTTGCTCAATCATCTCTAAGGGATCACGCAGCCCCTTGGCGCATGTCTTTGCTATGCAGACCTCTATCGAGTTGCGTCTTCCTGTTGTAGCCAAGAAAGTTTCTTTCTAAGCCTCGATAGGTTGTTCTTATCGCTTGGTCTGTGCTTTTTGATAAATAAATAAATGTGATAAATACTGCACTGCTCATATTTCTAATGCAAATCTAGTTCACCATTACCACACTGTAACCTCGAGTAAACAAAAATGAAGACTTCGTATTTCTGGGCATCATCATCTGCAGAATGCCGGTTATCCCGTTTATCACTGCTCCACCAATTTGGTATACTTCCCTGGTTAGGATACTATTATTATATATTACTCAGCATCTATTTTTCCGTTTATCCTTTTACAGTTTACCGAGCCTTTCACGTTTTGTTGTGGGCCTTATGCTTATCTCAATTTGAAAATTTACTCCGGTCTTCTCCGGTACTTCCATTTCTCTCTCTCTTGGTCTCTGACGACTTTTTTAAAAACTATTAGAAGCTACAGTACGTCAATTTGAGACATCTTCAATCTAATATACGCTAATCGCTTACCTTGGCTGTGTGGTCATAGTTCGAAAGAAGTCTTCACAGTGTGGATAATGCGCCACCTCTATAGCAAACGCCGTAGGAAGTCGTAGTGCAACACACACCAACAGCGAAACTATAGCAGTAAAATATCGCCCAGATGTCGAGTACATCGCCAAGAGGAAGCGGCTGCTTCTGAATTATAGGCAAGTTGAAATTTCGCCGTAACGTCGTACAAAATACGGCATTCTTTCTGCTGGTAGCAGTTCGTGCCATTCCCATCTGTGGGATTCGTTTCAATTTGTGGAAGCACACAAAACAAAGCTATTAGACCTTTTTGACGACCTTTTTTTAGCATGTGAGCAATCTCATTAGCGCGGGCGTAAATAAACGGTCGAGCGATCGGCGGAACCTTCTCCGCTGGGACTAATATGCGCTCACAACAACAAAACTCAGAAAAAAAAACAGTCTAGATTACATCCGGGTGCTGTTTTGCCCAAGGAAAGGGCAACTTTAGTACCGTTTTCTGATGATTTGAGGATACCACGCTCTATTCGAACTCACATGCTCTCCGATATCCACACTAGCCTCTCCAACGTCGCAAATATCAGCATATACGGTATGGCCAATTGAGTGATCCTGCTGGCCACATAGGCAGGGATGATGTAGGCGTAGTAGAGGGTGAAAAGGCTCTGAAAAGGAATTCAATAGGGTAAAGAACAAGGAAATACGGTAGTTCCGGGTCTTCAGGTGTACATGATATCATTTTCTGTAGAGGGTAATTATAACCTCTTCTGAAGTAGCCTTAACGAGCAGCGAACTGATAAGGTACATAGTTCGACCTTCTCGTCACCGATGAATAGATGAGCATCAACGACCTAGTGACTCAACTCGGTAGGCAAAATTCCAACTCTAATCTTGAATGTTAAGAATTTTTATTGCATCTTAATATCTCTACCCTCGCGAAATTCCCAGGAAATCCCGCAGGGGTAAAAATAAGCAGTTCTTTTTCATACAAAGCCCTATAAATTTAACTGACGAAAGCTGAATTATCGCTAATTTTTAGATACTTAAGGATTCAAATACTTTTCAATGTGTCGTTAAGAAGAGCAAGAATAATTCTGAAAATCTCTTCTTCTTAAAGCTATTTTTGAGAACCAAATATAATCGTTGCTAGAGCGTAAATCATTCGTAGACTGTAAACGGCACAGACAGGCGCAACTGAATAAAGAGGTGACATCTACCCATTTAACTTCAAACTCTATCGGTAAGCAGCTAAGCAGCAGCACTTAACCCAGTTAGGTGTTGGTCAGTGTGTCGCCTTTGGTCTACGGAACAATTGGCACCTAGAAGACGATTGCGACTCGAAAAAAAGTAACAAAATCTGTAGAAAAAAGTTTTTTCCAATACTGTAACGAAATTAGGAGCTCGGACGAGTTTTCCGCAAAATCCAGTCGTCATTAATTTAAAGGAAACCTTCTAAGATGATATGTTTTCTTGCTGAAATTTGAAATAAGCAGAGTTCTATAATGAATCACACATGTTTTTTCTTTGTACTCTTTAGGTTCATAGACCCACGAGTTATGCGACGGTAAGGTCCCGACGCGCCAGAACGGTTACTATCCTCAGCAGCATTTCTCGGACACATCCAATTTACTCAAAGTAGTTCGAAAAATTTCCCATGCCGCGGCAAATTTCACGCAATTTTGCTCTGCCGTTAAATTACTCGCGTTTTCCAGCGTTCTGATGTTCAGAAAAACCGTAAAAACCTTTTCTAGCGTGGGTGCCAGCTCCAGCTCTATGGGTTAAACGAACCATGAGAAGAATAGGTAAGTAGAAAATGCGTGAAAATCATGTTTTCGCTGAAATTGTATTTGCTAGCGCCACTTCCGGCTTCTTTATTTGTCACTTTCAGGGGAAAAAGGACAGAAGAAATGGAAAGGATTCCATAAGGAAAATGACTCAGTAAAAATGTCAAGCAGGCCATTGCATTTTGCCCTTTTTCCTACAATCCTATAACCACCGTCCTAAACAAAAGAACACATTTATAATCACTTTATTTACCATTATTTTATTGTACATCCAGAACAGCTGGATAAATCTGATGAGCGGATTAAGTGAAGGTGAAGTTGGTTAAACTTCCCATGTCAAAGACGCTGTTAACAAAAGGGGGTAATCAGGGATAAGCAAAAAAGATGGGAGTATTTTAACAGATCTTGCCAGAATAAACTCTCGGGAGGTAATTTGCCTACTAGCGCTGTTCTTGAACTAAATCTCTGAATTAAGCAACATTCCAAAATAAAAACGATTTTATATGAGTTCTTCTGTGCCTTCGAGGTTGTTACAGGAACACTTTATTGGCCTTACGTTTCGACAGTAATGTCTTCCTCAGAGGTCTGCACGTGGCTGAATTTTTATAACTTAACCCTCTATGTCGCCAAACATCTCCAATCCACGGAGCATTCAACTCGTCTTGACTAGAGAACAGAAAGCTTCGCATAACAAATGAATATACCGAGTCCTTCACCAGGTGTGCGGTTGACCGCAACAGTTTAGGCTGCCTGCTAGAATGAATAAGGCAATATCAAAACTGGCATAATGGTAGAAATGATATCAGATCGTTAGTGATTGAATATGCTTGTTTCTATTGTTAATTTTAGGATCTCGCGAGAGAATCCACAGCGCCTCAAGGATCTTTCTAGCCGTTATGTCATTTTCGTACGCCAGGATGGTGCACTTCACGTTGAAATCATCAACGTTGTGGTTTCTCCTTCTGTGCTTACCCAATGGCGATAGCAAGCTTCCCCCCTTTACGTGCCAGACGTTCATTTAAACGTACATTCAACATGTGACCGGTATCAGCGATGTACCTTTCGTGGCAGCTCAAACATTCGATCTCGTAAACTACTCCAGACTTGCCGCAGTCTCCCATTTTTCAGTAAGGGCAGACAGTGCAATCTTTCGAAATACACACTGTGTCATACAGTCTGTTTCGCACAAGTTGTTGTCTGATGTTGCAGTTAGGAATGTTACCAACACAACATCATCTTGAAGTTGCGCTTGGAACAGACTTTGCCTTATTGCGCTGCTTATAATGTCGGAAAAGAATGTAGACAAAGTGAGATCTTGCTGTCATGTTCACTTCACTCCTATAACAACCTCAAAGGCACAGAAGAACTCATGAAACTGTGCAACATCTCAAGGTTTTACAACCAGAGAACATATGAGATAGGTCGAAGTGATTTTATATTTCTTAAAAATGCAAGATAGACTGTAATATGATATAACATATAAGCCGACTTTCAGCTGTACTTACCTATCACAGGGCATCCCTCCTAGTTTTGGCACAAGATGATCTAGAAAAAAGAATTTAAGAACTTACCTCGATTTTCAAAAAGCTAACCAACGCGTCCACACCAAATAACAACAGGTACTCGAGGCATATGGCAAAGTCCAGAAATGCCAGAATCGATGGATACAATGTGGCCGGTGTACTTGCACACTGCAATGGGTCGTAATAAAACTGCGGCTGCAATTTGATTTTTTGGAATCTTCAAAAAGCGATTTTCTTGTCGATGTGCTGCTCTTAACGCTGAAGAATTTTCCCGTCTATTACTCGCTTACGGGGATCGTTTTCCTGATTGCTAACATTAAAGTGGTATTTCGGTAGTTAGACATGATCTTTTTGATCTTCTTCCTACAGTAGAGTTTTCACGGTGCGGTTACGGTACATGTATCTAGAACGGTATAACTCGAAAATGTTGCGTCAAAATTTGCTTTCGGAGAGGTCTCAACTGCTCTGCAGTAACTCCAAACAACAATGTGAAATATATGGGTTTTTGTAGTGTAAAGCTGTAGAATACTGCAGAATCTCTGACATAAAAAAGTTCAAAAATGAGAGACTCCGATTTTTTCAAGTTTTTTTCGACTACAGGGGCAGTGCTGTCATTTTGCAGAAATGCTGATGAATCAGCCTTCTTATCGTAGGACTACCGTAACTCAAAGAATCGAAAGTTCTAGGCGAGATTACTGTAATCTCCGGAAAGGACTATATTAAGAAATTAATATTATTGAAGAACTATAACATATCACATTATTTTCTACAAAATTTCAATAGGGTTTTTATTGGAAGTCTTAGCGTACAAAATTTGAAACAGTGCCAAAAATGAAATACGATGACTAGAAAATTCTAGATCAAGACGGGTAAATTGTGACCACGTTATTTCTTAGCTAAAATATTTCTCCATGATAAAATGAGGAGACACTTTAGAATCGTCTAAAAGAATCGCCTAAACGTAGGATGTCAGGCAAAAAAAGTCCTTGCAATTTCTGCTGCTCAGATTTTTTCGGTAGAGGCCAAGACATATAGCTTTCTCAAAGAATCTATCGACTTTGTCTACAGGTATAGCAAGCAGATCTTTCTTTTTTTCAGATTTTTACGTATTCACCCTATTTTTAACATAAAAAACATAGGAACTCACCCTTTTCATTGCAAAAACACGTATAAGTAGAAGATTTGCTGCCGTTCCGAGACATCCGATTACTGTAGCCAATATGATGAAGATAAATCGTACAGTTGTGTACGTCTCGTACTAAAAAGATAATTTTGTAGTTAGAGACTTAATATTGGCTTAAAAATTGTAGTTTTTGTCTGTAGATGTGTCAAGTACAACAACTTATACTCTTAAAGGTACTACCCGTATAAGGGCATTACATAATCATGTTTTGAGTGGGTCATTAATCAGATTTGGTTCAATCTAAAAACTAAAGAGTAAAGGTAAGAACTAAACCAGGCAAACTAACCAGAGCACAGAGTGGATCATCGTCATCGGCTGTAGTGTTGTTGTCAAACATAGTCTGCAAAGAAAAACTGCGATGATTTGGACTACAAACGAGAAAACTCATAAAATACGGCCTCGAAAGAAATTTCACAGCGTAAGAAATTCTTGAGAGCAATCAGAAATAAAAAGAGCTGAATACAGTAAACGAAAAATTCGGAAAAACGCAAGAACTAAGCTAATTTTTAAAAATATGCGTTGAGGAATATGATGGGTGAAAATATATGAAAAAGAACTCTTGCCGAAGGCTCACTCAAAATGTTTTTTGAGTTTATTTACTCAAAAATTTGTTTCGATTTAATTTACTTATTTTGTTCCTCTTCAATTAGGGTAAAGATAAAAACCCAAAAAATCTTAAAACGGAAATATCTGATGCAAAGTTTGGGGAAGAAAAAACTACGAGTTTGAGAGCGGTGAGCAGGAACAGCACGCATTCTTACTCTTGGGATCAAAAATAGGTTAATTTTCATTCTGCGCGCCTTTATACATGACCTTTCGTCAATATACCACCGTCTAGGTTTAATTACGAGTATTCAAGGTGTTCATAACCTTCCTAAGGGCACTCTTTAATTAACAACTGTTTGTGAGGTTTTACCAAAGTGCTGTACCTCTGGGAGATAAATCTTGTCCACATCTCTTTAGTATTTTGCCTGTTAGGCATTGCCGGTTCAACGAAGGAGGAGATTGTCTCCTTCTTTGTTATATCTTCTGTGCCAGCGAGAGTTGCAGGGACTCTACTTTGGCCATAGAATCCGGAATACCGGTGTGAAAGGCATTAGAGGCATTTTGGATCTCCGTAAGGAATGCTGCGATGAACAACCGCAATGAATGCCTGTCTATCACAAATGACTTCTTGTCACTATGTGAACTCTAAGTCGCATCCATATCTGCAGTACTGATTATGCCTAAAGATGGACTGCACAGTAGTATTCATTCATCTGTCGCGACAGTGCCCAGCGGGTGTCTCCTCTCATCCTCTCAGTTCGCCTCCCTAGGGGTGGAACGTTGGGTTGGTTTGTCTATTGGGTTGGTTTGTCTAACGTGTTACTTCATTGCTTTGCCCCGAACCTACAGAACGTCGAAAACTAGCTCAGATTGATCAGCGCTTGGTGGATCAGGTTCGAAATCGAAATCCTGGACATTATCAGGGCCTGTGAAGACGGCGAAACGTGCCGAAACGAAAAGCCCCTACAAATCTCGTTGGAACAGCAGATATGCAGGTTGTTGCAACAATGCCGAGGTTCAAAGAAAGAGGAACATGGAGATTATCTTCTCAGTGATGGATTCTGCACTACTTTTTAAAAGAAAGTTGCAAACATTATTGTGAGTAAACTCCTTCAGTGATTTTCTGGAAAGGATTAGTTCAGAGTAATTTTTGAAGAAGGATTTTAGGCAAAGGACTGAGCTAATCTGAATTTCGTAGACACGTCAGCACAAACAGTTCCATGAAATTTTAAAAACAATAGAAGAGAATGGCAAAAATATGTAGCAGTTTTAATGTGAGCCTTCTTAGAATTTTTTTCTGCCGTAACTTGAATTCTATAATAGTTAAAAAGTTTTAGCTAAATTTTTTTCCGGAAATATCCTAAGGTGAAATAAACTTTTTACATATTTGGAAAGAAGCCCATTGGAATTATAGCCTAATAGCCTATAACTAATGAAAGGACATAGTCTTGATGGAATTTCTGAAAAAGCAAGGGAACATTGTGAAATTAAATTGTTAAAGTTCTCAAAAGTCCAATTTTTTCAAAAATTTCCTAAGAATAGCTGCAGAATCTACTAAAGTCGAAATTACGGTTGAAATCTTCGCCAGGTTTTAGAGAGATCTGAGGACTGACAAATATTAAGATAAATAGTTTCTGAAAGTAGTAACATTTTTTTCTGGACGGTACGGTGTGTATCTGCAGTAAAAAAATGCGCTAATCTCAGAAAAAAACAAGCATGAGCATAAGGCACAAAGACATGCGACAGAATAGCAACTTCTACAATGACTAGTTTTTTTAAGCTTATCTCTATATTGGCTCAAGCCCCTAGGGGATAATCTGGCTTTGCACCTGATAATTAAATTCAGGTCTAGTTCGACATCACTAGTGATGTCAGGAACGTTTGGGAAAAACAAATGAAACTAAATATTATTTCATGCGTTAAAGTTCGTGACAATTATTGGGAAGCTGTTATTGATAAAGCTGCAGGTTTAAGAACTCATGCCTAACGAAGTTAAAGATAAATTATCAGAGAGGTAAGAAGCAAAGAGAGTGCGATTTTCAAACAATGAGCGTCGAGGTCTAGAATCTAAAAGGGGTATACGGAGGAAATGGTTACGAATTCTTCCCTGTAAATTAACAATTCCTTTTATAGTCCATCCAGCTTCATAAAACTGACGGAATTTTAGAGGAAATTGCGCAAAAACGATATAACTGTTCCAAGAAAACCCAAAGTCAGACAAAACCGCTACAATGGACTTTTCGCACATAAATCAAGCTGAGGAATAAGGTGATTTTCAAGGAAAATTCATAGGATCCTAAACGTGAGGCGAAACCTTGAAGTAGCGCTAAGCGAAGATGGAAAGTCGCTGCCCCAGGTAGCAAACAGCTCAGCGATTCGAGTCCCTGACCAGCTCAAGGGCGGGGCCAAGGGGGCGTGACCTGCAGCTTGCTAATCCCAGATCGCCTATAACGTCTACAAGTGCTGAAACTCGAGCACTAACTCATTAAAAAAAAGAAGATGCGTACTTGACTAGTGCGTAGACCAAGAAAATATACGTAACAGCATAAACTGAGCATCATCTTTGACGAACGAGACGGAAAATTTGCGAATCAATTAGAGTAATTGAAAATATAGACAGCAAAAAATGGGGGAGTTTTTGTCGGCTTAAATTTATCGTCTTATTCTACACAAAGGCCGTCTCGTGATCAAACATCTAGGGAGATGCATCCAAATAAGGGGATTTTGAAAGTTTCGAACACGCAACTTCAAAAATCTTTACTTTTTTCACAGAAATTCCGGCAGACCGTTTTTGATGTGTTGAAGGTGTTTAATGCTTCTTATCGCCAGCTTCTACAAAACCCATTTTCTCAAATAAGAAGTGGTTTTTCAAGACACATTTACAATGTTTTGTACATCCTTCGCACTAGTTTAGGCACAAAAACTGTTTTCAGCTACTGCTAATTGTTTTTAGCAAACATTCATTCTGTTAATTTGCCATATTTATTCGTATTTTGCTTGTTGATGACCACCGCCACGTTATATACCGTTAGCATACGTCAAAACCAGCTGTATCATCTCTCAGTTCTATTTGTTTGGTATTACTACAGACTCTGGTTAATTGGGCAGGACCAATCTACTTGCAAACACCAGGGAAGCGGTGCATATGGGTAACTAAAAGAGGCCTCTGTGTACTTCTATGTACATGCCCACCTTGGTCTGTATGGAATTAAGACCATCCACCAAGGTGTTACCTGCCTCGAAGACCGCTCGAAAGTGATGAAGTGACGCCTTAGTGATGGACCCACATCTCGGTTAGTTTGCTCACGGACTAGTCCGGCCTCCTATCTTCTGGGTATTTTCGACGAACATATAACTGCTTAAAATAATTCATTCGCGCTAAATCCGCTACATTCCTTCTTCCTACTGGGTTGTGCCTTTACAAGATTTACGAAGTCATTGCTAGTAATATTTTGGTTACCTGGTTTTTGACATAACTATGTATGGCTAGCTTTTACCTACTTTAATTTATTAGTGCAAATTATTGTGGAGGCCAGTTTCCGTTAATATGTACGTCTAAATATTTTGTGGTTTTTTATTGACACACCTTTGTGGTGTATCGGATAAAAATAAAGCTGAAGATAAATTCATTCCTCTTCATTTCTTTTAATACGTAGGACTATGTGAAGTGAAGAAAATTCCTGAATAACGCCTAATATGAATTGTAAGAAAAATGTATCGGGAAAAGATTACTAGGAAGTTCAACTCTAAGGGCAGAACCCACGCAGGGAACGACTTCTGAGTTCTCGATTGATTCTGAAACGAAGCCTTCAAAAAGGAGTTAAGGCTCAAAAAAACTTCGCCAAAAATCATTTCTTAGTGAAAAATCGCTCCAGAAGATTTATTCTTCTTCGCGAACTAGTACCAGTGAGGTGGTCGGGCCAGGCATATCTGCACGTGTCCAAACTTGTAAGAACAGCGAGAATAACATTAATTTTTGTTATTTTGGGCATGCACAACGTCTTAGCTCCGCCCACCCCACTGGTCTTAGTCTGCGAAAAAGCAAGCGCGCCGCGTGTATTTCCGCGATTTCGCCGACTCGTCATGCGCTCTATCTGAAACACTGTAGCAATGACAATAAATGGAATCGCATCATCAGCTACTTTGCAGGAAAATCTAGGCAATAACTACGGTGTGTATGAGTTGAAGTGCAGTTTGGCACCATTACTTCCACTAGCAGCAGTCCGTCCGAAAACAAACATGGATGGGAGTGAAAATTTTTAAAACATGCACTTTATGAGGGCAGCATTTAAATACGTTCACAGTGGCTCACAATGGTTTTGATTCGCGCGAGAGTTCTAGTAAGGCGAGACATTTTTCGATATAAAAGAAAACGAAATAACACAGTTTTGTCCTTTCTGCTAATATTTCCTTTAGTGCATTAGAATGAAAGCCATCTTTAATTGTTAACGCATCAAATCTCAGATTTCTAAGTCGCCTGATTGTCCTTTGTGAGACGTCATTTGCGGTAGTTAAGACATGTGATAAATACTGTTCCGATGATATTTGCTCTGTCGGTTTTTCAGACAAATGGATAACAAACGCATGAGTATTAACGATGAGTGCGAGATTATAAGGAACTACAAACTATCTCGTGGCTAGCAAGTAGATAAAAAATAGCAGCAAGTCTCCTAGGTTGGCAGCGAGGAATCTCCCTGTCCTCGATTTTTGGTGGCTTACGATATTGTGGCGCGTGGCCTAGTGGTCTGAGGCACAGGATCAAGGTTCGATCCCATCCACCAGGCCAACCAAGCCTGTA
>KN552932.1:0-11923 GCA_000797555.1 Oesophagostomum dentatum
AGGAAGTGATAAGTTAATTATTTTTGTTAATCCATGCATATTGCGCATTAATTTCAAATTTAAAAAAACGTTTTTTCACAATTTATTTGGACGCGAGACTTTGCAACAGTCTTCTCGATATAGATGCGTTTCTTCTGCACTAAACAGAGAGGATTAATAAATAGGTCTATGGAATTATGTTCAGGATCTAAAAAATTTCCCTTCGGGTGTACCCGAGACAAACTAAGGTTGGAAACCTTCAATAAATCCGCTACCCTCGCAGCTGTCTAACAGGGGCCTTCTGATTTTGCAAAAAAAAACACTACAGCTGCATCAGCGAAAATTTTTACAGTAACCATTACTACTTCGAAGGTGATCATTCATTCACCAAGTTTACGCGGACATTCTTTATCATTTAACTGCATGCACACATTTATGTTGTTCACTTGTCACCTGGACGCCGTCAACAACTCCATAATAAGTTCGGAACTGCGAGTCGCATGACCAGTAACGTGGCGGCCGCAGGCCGCGACGCTACCACCATCTTGCGCCGCACATTCCACAGCACCTCCCGACATGAACAGGTTCCATGCGGTCATGTCACGGACAGACACACGGACATACTAGCAAGAAGATGCGAAGGCGTATCATAACGCGGCGAGAGCGTTTTTAAAAACCACAGGTGAGTCGGTGGCGAAGGTCGCAAGAACGGATTCCCCTCCAGAGGGTGTGATCTACTGCACGCTCACGCTTTCATAGTTGTTCAAACTAGTAAAGAGCAGTAAAACCAAAAACTCCTGCATGAGAAGGACGTCCTTGATTTATAGTTCATCGGCCAGTGACAATAAAATGCGAACCGCAGTAAACTCCGCAACCGCTGAAGGTGAAGCGGGAATAATTTTGATCTGCGATCCTGCTACGTCGCTGAACTATTACTACCCGAGAGAGAAACGGGTCTCCCTACGCGTAACCTCGGCAGAATGACGAATCCAAAGCAGGGTGCTAACTCATAGTGCAACTCCTGCAGAAAAAAGCCGCCGCAGGTTTCTTTCAAAAGAAGTTTAGAAAGTACAAAAAACACGTTGCAAAGCAGCATATAAGAAAACAAAGACACAAGGAAAACATCGTTTTTAACAAAAAAGCATCCTGCTCCTATGAAGTAGCTGTAACGACAGACTACAACGCTGACCTTCAGTCAGAATAGGAGAAGACCTAACTTTCCAACTGTCGCCACAGAGCAGATCGTGTATCAGTGCAACATAACTTAAACTACCACGAGAAAAAAAATCTAGCGGTACAGTCTGGCGCCTTTTTTCCAAAAGTGCTGTAAAAAAATAGGTGTGACTATAAATGAGCCAATTTAATGAATTTTTTTACGATTTCTATGCTAAGCTGTCATAAATATGTTCTATAAACATGCCTTTGCGTCATCCTACCTCGGCTCTAGATGCGCATACACTGTCTTTCAGCCCGTAATCGCACTCCTAAGCGAAAATAGGTTAGTTACGCCCTTTTTCGTTGACTAAGACCAGTGAAGTGGGCGGGCCAGGCACATGTACATGTCCAAACTGGTTAATACGGCGAAAATCAGCTTAATCTTCATCAGTTGGGGTACGTTCGAACCCTAGCTGCCTCACTGATTTTATTTTAGTCCATGAAAAAAGGGTGTAGACTGTGACTTGATATGAAACTTTTCCTGTTACCTAGAGTCTAGTTTAGAGAGACTATGGAACTAAGCTTCACTCTAGTGTCCGTGCATAACATTGTCAAGTAGCGGCACAACCTCGCCACGTCTTCTGCTGGGCACAACCTAACTCGTCCGCGTCACACCACACATGTGGGCTTCTATGGACGAGTTCCTTCGTGGGCGGTAAGAGACGCGGCAAGCCAGCCCCTCCCACTGGCAACATTACACCATAGGTACCTGATTCTACAGTCCAAATGAATAAAAAAGAACGATCTGAAGGCAGTTCTTTCAAAATCAATTTTTTAAAATCATTCACAACATCAAAAGTAAAGACCAAATTCCTTTTTAAGATTCAATTCAGCGAACTCGAATGCAAAAGTAAGAGCGCCTGAAGAACAACAAAATTCGCAAAATGGCGCAATTTTCTGTCAAAAAAAAAAGAAACATTAAATAAATGCCAATTGGCACAGTTAGCTTCCAGAAGGGCACAGATAGAAAAAAAATTACGAAAGTTCGAGACATCAGTCCCGCACAGTCCCGCAGCTCTGATGAACACATAAAACGTAAAATAGAACTTCATAATTAGTATTAGAAACGGTCTTACTTTTTAAAAAAGAAGTACACAAAAAGCAGAACATTTGTAATTTGGAATGTATACTAATAGAATATTTTTATAGCTGCTATGAAATCCTGGAAAGACCTATAGACTTTAGCAAAAAGAAAACCGCAGCACTCATGAGCAAGAGCCCCGGAACTTGGCATTACTTACAACCGGTGCACACGGTTGTTAAGTAGATTAGCACAATGACAAAAGGTAAACAATACAGTGGCGCTAATGCCAAGAAAAAAGAAAAGAAATACCTAAACAAACAGTCCGATTAAAATGCGGCAAACACAAACTCGTACAAATCATACGCAAACAGAAAACTCGCCGCAAAAAAAACGTGGAACCTTTCGCAAAAACTTGAAGTGCCTACCTTCTCATCGTGCTGGACGTTCTCAACGTTCTCACCAGAGCAGAAAAGACTAGGAATATGCATGTGACCGATCAGATCGCTTAGCTGCAGAGGTTCTCCCTGGTCGCGAGGCTGAGTTATATATGGGGAAGGGTCAGCGGGCGGCGTCACATCTACATAATATGACGTTGTGAGGTCAGTGCAGATTAGGATCGAGACCCATAAATCGGCTGCTTAGCCAGTTGAAGCAACAATGGGACACCCTTAGACATTCACCTACCCATAAACGCCAACCAAATTTTTTGATCCTCCAATTTGTCTAGAAATGACAAAAAATTTACTATACTACCGCTTGTTTATTATTTCTGCAATGCTTCGGTCAGAGGATATAATATCACCCATTCACGGGATATGGTGTCACCTTATCGAAGGTGTGTCGCAGAACAAAGACCAAAGTTAGAAATATGCCCACACCAGGGTATTTTTTTTTACGTACTCCTATGCTGTTTTCGGCACTACCTTACTTTCAGAACTCCAAGAACATTGATTTTCTATATAACTCCTTCTTAAACAGTAAAGTCGTATATATTTCTTTCTGTAACGCCTTTTTGCAGGGTTGCTGCAAATCTACGTTAATGTGGTAAAATTTTAGCTTAAGAAGCTGCAAAATGGAGTCATTTGACATTCCTACTACGAGAACTGCATTAATTTTGAAAGATTTTGAGACATTTATTTGATTTTGACCGTACGCAGTACACCTACCGTAACCCTGCAAGGGTTGTGTCTGTTAAATGAACATTATATTCACGGTCAGCGCTTGGAATAACCACTTTATACGAGGTTTCGCGAAAAATCAAAGTTTTTAAGGCACTCGGAATGGAATAGTGCTGAACTAACTGATCGCAGACTATTGCAGCAAAATCGTGCCACTATACTGCGCGTAAAGTATAGCAACTTGCGTCACAGGTGATGCAGTGACCATATCACAGATATAGTGGAGTTGAAAAGGCGGTGCGAAGTTGTGAGGTGTGTAATTACGAAAATCATTAGCCGTGGCGCGGAATTCCACTAAAGACCGGCTTCCGACAGTAAGGGCTGATCATCAATACTGCGCCACTGCTAATCTAAAGAAACCTCTTCCTGCCACTTCTGTAATTACACAAAAAATAACTTCGCGCGGACTTTCCAACTTCACTATAAGATCTCACCGTAGCGCGTCGCAAACGGGTTACCTTGCATAATCAATAGATATCGAAGCACAATCGTTGAAGACAGGTAGACAACGATTTCAACACAGAAAATGGAGCTGTCTAACACAAGAATGTAAGAGTCGTATCGATGCGAAGAAACAAGGAAGAATATCTCTAATTTCAAGTGACAACCTAGCATTGGTCCTCTTTTTATGCCTTCCCTTCTTTGAAAATGTCTGATTCGAGTTGTCAAAGTTCAAATAAACTGGAATAAAACATGTGATGCTGTCCTAGTGTAGTTTGAACTTTTCTTCAAGATAATGATGGTGATTCTAAAGAATACGTGACGTCGCTATATGAACTTTAAGAAAAATTGAAAATCGATATCTATCGCATTTTAAAAGTCAAAGAACGTTTACCTGAAGAAAACGTAGCAAAGCGAAGGAGCAGAATGATAGACGCACGTCCAGTAATTTATACTCGGCTCCCAACTGGTGTTCAGACTGGAACAATAGAAAAGTGGTAAGCCGACGTGCAAAACTGGACTGGCTTTGCTGGCGAGCAGCTTGGAATGTGAGTTTTGTCTGCTAAAACGCTTGCAAGCAGTTTTGCAGCATGCAATGTGCTAAAATGAAAGAGAATGTGAGATACGTCCGTTTAGGCGAAAGTTCCCGAAGAGATCTGGATTAGGAGATAGCGAAATCAGGATTTCAGATAGGTCTGATTCCTTGGTAAAAGGCCAAAAGCAAAAAGATACCCAAAAATAGTGCAGATACCCGAGGTTTGGCTACAGATTAGATTGTTTACCCCACAACCGAATATCACCTCTTATGAAAACTAGGAAACAAAGAACTTTTCATTCTTCTCTCCATGTGGGTAACGCCTAATTCATCACACAATGGGATATAAAACCATAACAAAAGGGCAGAATAACAATACTGTTATGATGACGGTGCGAACTGAGCTTACACTCTAACTGCAACAGTTAAAGTGTGATGATCAAGTACACTTTTCCACGAAAACGACCTTGAATCGCAGCGCGTCATAAAAGAGCAAAAAAAAGAGCTCCGAGAGGATAAAAACAGCAGAAGCGTAGACATTTTCACGCTTGCCACCTTTAAAAGCTGGCAAGAAAACTAGCCCTTACTCGAGCGATATGTAACCTGCGAAAGAACATCGAAGGATGCAAATACAAAATGAAAAAGAAATGAGGAAACCATTTCTGAATTTAAAAATGGAGACTAGTTCTCGCGGAGTAAAAAAAACCATCCATAAAGTTTAATACTCACCATTAGTATTAGTTGATCCAAATCTGTAACTCCGTACTTTATTCGAATCCGTGCGATTACCAAACTAGCGGTGATTAATTGGCCAGTAGTGCGTGAGATGATGACCTTCTCGTGACGCCACGTGTTATCTCCTCGTGAGGGTCATCGAGTGCATAGTAATTATGACCTGAGTGCAACTGTACTTAGGTACATCAAGTTCTTAATGTCTAATCAATAACAATCAATAGGAAAGATTTGATGATTAATGAAAGTACAAATTCCATAGGACTTTGCCAAAATGCTGTGACATTCACGATTTTTAAAAACTCAGCTGATTAAAGCAAAAGGAAATGTAATAGTAACAAATATAGGTTTGAGGCAATGTTGAGATCTGATATCTTATTGTGGAACACCAACCGCAACCCTCGGAAAGTTAAGATGTTTCATGATCGGGAATTTGACTAAGTTTCACCAACAAAAAAACAACATTTGTGCTAGAAGCATAGAATCGTGGCAAAACCACTGTTTGGTTAAAATTCTGGTGGTTTTACGTTTGGTTCCAAAAATTCGCAGCCATACTAAAGGAGAGAAGTTAGGAATTCGAACCTCACAGCCATTAACCACATCGTTTTATCCCTTTTTGCTGACCTAAGAGTGCAGAAATAAATAGGCAAATAAATAAATAAGTGAATAAATAAGCAAAATAAATAAATAAATATTTTGAAGTTAACGGGATTTTCTGCGCGGCAACTCTAAAGCGGAACTCTACAGTAAAGTTTTTACTCCGTCGTTGAACGACGACGTCGTTGAACGTGTGTTCGATGCGTATGGATCTCAACGACAACGACGATCGATATGTACCGAACATAGCCCCTCGTCATCGTTTAACGATGGACTAAAAAAACTGATGGAGTTGAAAAGTCGGCGCACGGTGTGCAACTGCGGATAACGGCTTTGATTCAGTCCAAAAGCATCTTTCAATTCGAAATTTTGTCAATTGTTCGATATGCTCGAGGAGTGTCATGTTTCTATGCAAATCTGTATAAAAGTCTTTCGTTTTTGAGATATTCCCTGTCTCCGCAGTTGCACAGCTTGCTCTTTGTGAACCGACTTTTCAACTCGACTATGCAATCTTCTTTGGCATGAGGAAACGCGGAAGAAGACCTTGAAATCTCCAACATAATCGAGGTGTGTCTCAAGAACTATGCAGAAACCCATAAATTTCCTAATATTTTATAAAAATTAATTCATAGGTGGGACAATTGCATGAAGAGAAGAAAATATAATATATCTTACAAAAAAGTACAAACGAATTAACAGATCTGGGCAACTCAGCAGACATTGGTGTATACGTAATGTTCTTACCTTGCCATGGTGGAAGGCAGCTTCCTGAACACTGGGGCGAAGCTTCAGCTGGTTTCTGGAACACTACCGTTGTAAAGATGTAGAACAACTAGTGCGGCACCAATTGCGATTGCGTAGGTGGATTTTGCAGTCTACGGCAAAAAAAACAGCGTACGAAGTTATTTGCAAGAAATGCTTAGTACAGTACTACCCCCTGCCTTTTACTTCCCAGCTACACTGACCGGTCTGCTCATCCAGAATTTTCTCTCGTACTGATAATGAGCATCTTTCTTTCGTCCGAAACCCGCGAAAGAGATCTAATAGTAAGAAACTTCTGTGAAATCCTATACTAGTAGATGGTTCTATTACGCTTCGTGAAAGATCATCCATTCAAATAATAACGAGTATTAACCAACATTCTCTGTAATTGCAGAACACCGTTTCCATACTACGCCTTGGCCATTTGCCACGTCCAGAATGCTGCAGAGAGCATCAGTTATGAGAGGCGCAGAGGCTTGAAAACCGCGTCCAAATTTTTCACCCAAACCTACGCCACTCACGTGTAGTGGAGTTGACGAGTCGATGCAAAGTTGTAAGGTGTGCAGTGACAGAAACCATTAGCCATGGCGCGAAACTCCACTCAAAACCGGCTCTTGACAGTCTAAAATTGATGAACGACTGACAGTCCGTTCGCGCTGCAGCTATTCCAGAGATGCCTTTTTCCTCTGATTTGTGTAAGTACACCCAGCACAACTCTGCACCGATTTGTCAACTCAACCATATAAGTGTTTGGCAACGACTTGGCACGCGTTTAACAGCCATCATTTTTCGAATGGATGACACAATCCATTCGCCTAATAATGACAGTTGAACCTGTACCAAGTTTTGAAAACCGTTATACATGAGTGGCATAAGTTGGCATAAAGATCTGAGTGCAAAGCGTAATGTAAAAACGTTGCTCTGCAATTACAGTGAACACTCGCTAATGTCCATTATTAGGCGAACGGACAATATTTACATGCTGCAAGGTAGAATCCCTTGATTAAATGCCAAAAAAGCGTAACTTTGTAGTCCATAAGACGAAATTTACTGTGTTAAATAGTACACAATAAGTGGAAATCTCCTTTCTCATGCTAAAAAAAATATGGGAGCGGAAGTATCGGCTGTGTATAAACACGAGGTACTTGTAAACTATGCCCGATGTAATGTCTACATCACATGTGACAGGTGACACACATACCAACTACGTAGACGCATAAATGGAAGTTAAAGATCAAACATGAGACGTGCAAAAATGGGCTGGCCAGAAATGACCGCAGTTACACACAATTTCCAGTTTTTCTACAGTAAGCAAAAAAAATTAGAATGTCGTTGCCGGCGGCAAAGTGCATAGTGAATAATCAAGGCTGAGGATGATTAAGTAGCCGTATAAAGCTTATGCGAAGGAAGCAGAAAGCTCCTACAGTAATCGATCTACGGTAAATGGCGTAAATCAAGCAACAACCTCGGCTGAAGGCCAGCCGGCTCGATGTCCAGGACAGACGGGTCGAGAGACCGAGACCATTCTCTGCAGGTGACCGACCGATCACCAAGGCTCATAACGCGGGATTCTCACTTTTGAAGGAGCTTCCGGTTAGATTATCAATACATGCAACATGTAGGTTGAAAAGGCTGTTGACACCAGACAAAATCTTGGGGGATTTAGTGGAGTTGAAAAGTCGATGCACTTTGCGCGTGGTGTGTAATTGCAGATAGGGTCCTGTGGTAGCTGCGGCATAGCCGAAATTTTCGTTTTTTTTATTGTTTAAGCCAAAATAATTCTTGTAAGCCATCTGCTATCTAATTTACTATTATTACGAAATGTTCATTGACCAATCTAGCGGAAAGGAATCAATGAGAAAGTACAACGGAAGTTTACACTCATCTGCGATACAAATGCAGATTCAGTGAAGATTTTCCGCATACTGGAGATGCTTCGCTGGGGCTGTCACTCCAATTACTTGAATAGCGTTGAGACGATCTCGATAGGATCGTGTACTTGCAGAAGAGTTTTATTTCGATGTCGAACAGGGGATGGGGGACAGAAGAGGAGCAGTGTAGTATAAAGCAACCGTGGCATAAGTCAGGAAGTATATACGTAATTTCAAAGAAAAGGAAACACTTACACGTGCTGTACTAATAAGGAGTGGATCATTAGCCGAGTCAGGGGATAAATGTGCGATATGCTCAGACATATAAGGCTTGGAATACTATTTCCAAATATGTTATCCATAGCTGCGACGGTCCACGCTACAAGGAGTTATACACGTTTTCCTGTTGAACCCTGCTTGAAACATATCTTGCGTATTCTTTTCGGAAATAAGCTGAATCGGTGTGCTATGCGCACATACACCCAGGACTGAACGCTTCGTACACTAGAAGCTTTGTGGTGACTCTGATTCATCGCTTGTATTCAAAATTTGTTAGATTTCATTATATCGCAGCATTTTAGCCAAGCAGAGCTTAACATGAAGAACTTGGATAACTCCTTGTAGAGTAAGCCGTCGCAGATATGAATGACATATTTGGAAACGGGATTCCGAGCCCTATTTAGCAAAGCGTATCGCACAGCTATCTAAGGACTCGACTTGTAATCCTTTCCTCGTAAGCTCTAACCCGTAAACAATACTGTCTAACTCACCATCAGTTGCAACTGATTACGTGTGTCATCTGCAGCAGACTTTAACATCCAAAAATATTTTTCGAATATTCGACTTTTTCGAATTCTGGAATTTTCGATTTTATGGTTATTCAACTGCTTGGGATATTAGGGGTTTCTTTTTGAAATTTCGAATATTTCGCATCTTCAATTATTCGAATATTCGAATTAAAACTCGGATTTTGTTAGATTCTATCAGATTTTATAATAAGACTGATGAATACAATTTTAAAGTCATTAGATATCCTCATTTCCAGTCAAATATTCCTTCTTTTATCATACTAAATACTCTTACTACAGAATTAATAAGAATATTAAGAACATGTGATCGCTTAGAGGATTTTAAACGAAGGACATTAGAACTATGCGCTTAGAGCTAATTATTCGAATATTCGAATTAAAACTCGGATTTTGTTAGATTCTATCAGAGGTCCAACGCCTCGTCGCCCCTGTGATACGTTTTGCAATCCACACACTGAAGCAAAATATAGTTTTGAGTTTTTTTTTTGGCCAGTGTGCTTTACAGATGCACGAGGTCAGTAGCATGCTCCTAGAAAAGCATCTGAGCAGAAATTTGTTTTTCTGTTCAAGAAAATGTCCCATTTTTTGGTATTTTTCATAGAACATTAAGTGATATTTGTGGCATTATAACTCCGAATAAACAAAAACGTAGGCCTTCACAGTTTAGAATATTTTATTGTGCCAACATCCATCAAATGGTTTACTGGTCCCACCCATTATCGTCCCACCAACCACTTACTCTTCCCTAGTTATTATCTTTTTCGCGGACTATGATTAGTGAGGTGGGTGGAGTCAGACATTCCAAGGGAACGGGGGATCCAAACGGGAGTCTAAAATAACTTGAAAAGAAAAGTAGCGTGTCGAAACGAAGAAAATTGGTCAACACTACGCTAGTTTTCCGTGCTCTAACCTGTTTGGACACGGCCGGCGTCCGCTTTTATGCCTGGCCCTATCCACCTCACTAGTCATAGTCCGCGAAAATGAGAGTAGATCTAGCGCCGTAAAGCGAAATAAGAACTTTGCGAATGAACATGTATAAGGTTTGCGACTAAGTCTAAGCTTTATGCGAAAAAATTAGTAATTTCCCAAAAAGTCGAGAATTGATTGGGGCCACTGACCAGCTCATATATTGTTTGAAACATTGTTTTCCAATATTCATGAAAGCCATTCAGCAACTAAAGGGGTACGCCACTTTTTTGAAACACTGCACCACATAAGGCGCATACTTTTATTTTATCAAGCATCTATGTGCCCCTTTCCCTATTATTTTTTAACCCGGCCTCACTTACATCTTTCCCAAACTTAGGATACCACAAACACATGGTTACCTCTCTCAGGTCCAAGATTTGATTTGCCCTGTGGTAAATGGTGCTAGTTAAAATGTCGGTCCTTTCATGCAGAACGAAAAGGGCGGTAGTAAAAGCCACAAATGGCTTTTACTTTTGATATATGCTAAGTTCTAATGTTCTTCTGCACAGACCTCCTGCTGATCGCGATGGTGGTCTTCGTTTTTATCAGTTGGGCCTGGTTTTGGTGTATGAACACAGACTACTTTGCAGATAAATCAAAACGTTATCACTGTCTGCAATAAATTACATCATTCCAGCTTTTTCAAGTTTCTCTAAAGAAATTCCTGCTCTCTTTGAAGATGTCGATCGATCATGCAGACCGGAAATAAATACTTCGGTTTTCTAGTCTGCACAGAACATGGAAATGTCCTCTGCAGACCCAAAGGAACTCTCAACGTCTTGCCTGGGCGGCGCGTTGCGTATCATACCATCATATGAAGAAATGATTTTTTAAGTATCTATTTTTATGTAGAAGCATCCGAGGAAGCACTCCGACACGAAAACAATGAAACTGCCGTGCTTTTAGAGCGGTGCTGCAGCTGGATCACTTCGTATTGATCGCTCAAGACAAGTGTAGATATAAATTTGAGGTAGCGAGCATTAAGCAGGAGGAGGAACACGTGACAGTCTTTGTGTGCCTACTCTTGAGAATTGAGGGTTACGAACTGTGTAGCACGTAAACCTGTTGCTTTTCAGAATATCTATTGATCAACAGAGCTAGAAGCGTCGTGCGCGTTACTTTCTAGACTTTGTGTCTACACTTGACGTGGGGCAGGGCATTTCAGAAACAAGCTTAGTACGCCCTATAGGGATCATAGTTAGCCCTTTCGGAATATCAGCACCTCCTCAACAGTTTATGCGTCGATATGTATGTATTTCATAGAGTTTCATTTTTTATTTTTGTTAATCGAGCAGCCGCCACGCATGCGCTCGCTTGAGTTTCTATGTCTACACTTGGTGTACAGTGCCTGGCAGAATCGATCAACCTTCAGAATACTTATCACGCAGACAATTGAGCTAGTGCTGTGAAGCACATACGAGTTTCTATCTATACTTGACTTGGAGGAGGCATCTAGCAGAACACGCATGTACTCAACATAGCTCATGACTACGCCAATCCGAAGGGCGCTCATTTATTCGGTTATTTATTTATTTATTTATTTATTTATTTATTTATTTCTCTATTCTATTTACTTTCTTTGTTTCTATTTCTCTCCCTCATTCATCCACATTTAGAGACTATTTTTCAGAACAAAAAAAAAGCATTCGTTTTTAGGGAGCTATGCTGCGCCTTTTTTGACAAATTTAAGAGCTACTTTATTTATTTACTTATTTATTTATTTGTTTGTTTACTTATTTGTTTATTTATTTATTATTTATTTATTTATTTACTTATTTATTTATTTATTTATTTACTTATTTGTTTATTTA
>KN552936.1:5982-17021 GCA_000797555.1 Oesophagostomum dentatum
CTTCGCGGCCCTGCTCCGCTGGTTTGAATGGCTTCGTCGTTCTGCTGAAAACGTTTGCGTTTTCTTCTGAATCAATGCAGGTGGCAGAAAAAAGGCGGGTTGAAGAACATGCTTGAAGCCCCTTCGTACGACATAAGTTGAAACCTCCTGGCACTTTCCATAGAAAAAAGAGATGCATCTGTGTGGAATATCTTTGTTCCTCCTTTTCTAGTGAGAAAATGAACTAAAATGTAAACTTATTGGAATTATTGCTTAAATAGACAATGCTGAAGCTACAAAGCTTCAGTACTAGCTATGGTAAAATGCTGATGTAGAGTCATCGAAAAACGGAAAGTTTAGTAATTAGCGCTTCTCGCTGTCAACGTATAAAGGCCTTTTTACATTACTCTACTGTTTAACCGATAGACAGCCCGACTACTGGAACCGTAGGGAGCTTCTAAGGAGCGTCCGGTTGCAATATTTTCAGGTACCCAGCGAAAGGCGTTTCTACTATGGGTCCGTGAAGTCCCAAGAAGTGAGCAGCAGTTCATATCATGCTCAACCTCTGCAAGTATTTTTATGTTAGGAATCCATCAGTTTTACTTAAAACCTGTAAAACCTATATGCGACCCTCTCTCGATACAGAACAATTATTTTTATTCCGCACAAAAGGAAGTTATTCGGTCTTTAGAAGGAGACTAGAACAGCTTTACCAGAAAATTACTGCTGGGCACTTTGACTATGCTTCACTTCTAAATGCACAGGAAGAAATACCATGCTTAGTTTGTCTTCTTTGAATAGTACGAGAAATAGACGATTTTTTGATGGTCCTCAGGATTCTTATAACTTCGTCAAATAACTAATGGGTTACTCGCCTTGAAACCATCTTTCACCAGAGGATCTGCTGTTAAGCTTTACTTCCTTCAGCCACATCATCTATCCACACCAACTTTCTTTTCCAAACCTAGGTCGGAATATCGTAAATTATGTAGGAAATGCTGCATAGAGCTTACGCTCTTACAAACGTTCTATCAGCAGAGTTTTGAAGAATTAACTTCGTGCCTTCTTGTATTCCGGTTTTCTTTTGTTCGGTTATATTTGTCCTTTACATACGCAATATGTAGGGTCGTGATGGGTTCGGGCCAGATTTGGTGGTGCCTCAGCATATTATATTTTTATACGTAGAAACCGAACCCTTAACCAACTATCAAGAAACAAGGGTCAAACAGTTCCCGCTTGTGGGAACGAACTGCTGGAAATAGAACGAAAAATTTTGAAATGTTGTGTAATGTTAAACCTGTACGCTGTTCTTGAGACACAACAGTAACACGAAACTCGGCACGACGACGAAGTTGTACACCTCTTAACCCTTTATTTATACGCATCAACACATACAGGCACGCGACAGGTAACGCGATAACAAGAAAATCATAAACGAAACAAATATCGATCATTTGGCCCTTTTTCAAAATTCTCGCTTTTCAATCATCCTCACTTTCCTTAGTTGCCTGGGCAACTACACGATTTGGCTCTTGCGCCAAATGATCGACTTCGATGTGGGCAGTAACTAATAATTGCAAGAGAAAAACAAAAACGAAGGATCCAACTGCTTAGCGCGACATCAGCCGAAGAAATGCGTCGGGGGTCGGGGTACCTGGGCACATCGCCCGATCGGTGGCGCCACCGTGCGCCATAGACGGTAGATCAGTTCTGGCTGGGCTTGACCAGCACAGTTCAGTCCTTTTATGTGCAGTCTTTTTTAGTTACTCTTTTTTCCTTAAATCAAGTATAGTTACCTTTCTGTTCGGTTTGTCTTTTGTAAGGGTCTGTCTTTGTTTGGTGTTCATTGTTGTTCTCGCATGCTATAGACGTGTAATAAATAAGCAAATTCTGCATTGATATTTTCTGCAGAAACTACGGTAAGCAAAAGTTGTCGAGGTTCCCAGCAGATTTGGCCACTCTCATGACCTCCCTCTCTAGTTGGCGCTCTAGCTGCAATGTTTAGAGTTGTTTTTGCCAGTTTTGAGGAAGGTTTCCGATTGACGTAAAGGTTACTTTTTATCCGGATGCCCAGTCCACCTATCACACAGCGCTCGCTAAACGTTTTGTGGGGTTCACGGGAGTGTTGCGAAGTATCCCGGATATCCTAGATACTGCCTCGGGGCGCGTTCTGATTGAACTACTCCCTACCGCATAATTTGTGGTTGATATACTAAACTAATGGAATATTCGCCTAAATGTCCTCGCCCTTTTGTTTGCTCGTTTGTTTACTTTGCGATTCTTCTTAGCCATACAACATGGAAGCTTCAGCTATCCTCCTTACCGAGAGGGGGGGGGGGAGGTAAGATAGATGTCACTTCCATATACAAGCAACAACTGGGTGCAGACAATAGCTATCAAAATATCTCACATTTTCATTTACTTGAGCAACCTCCACGGAACAGTTTCTACCCTGTTTTTTTCAGGTATTATATTAGACTGTATTTACGCTACACGTACCCACGCGTACCTGTACCGTTAGCTCAACATTCATCTATTCTCCAATGCTCGTATATTATGCTCGTATATTATGTCTTGTTTGTAACATGCTAGCGCACAATACGTGTATCAGATGAATGAATAAAAATATGAAGTATGAGCTAAATATGATACTGCCTACATTTAGAAGATATGTCGCTCGTCGAATACATTCTGAGTCTTCTCAGCTCATTAGAACCTAAGTCCGTGCGGATTTTTTCTACTAGCCTGATTTGTCCATTTATCATATACACTTAACTTGTAGTATCTATTTAGTAGTATTTATTTTCCGATTATCTTCTATTGTGTTTAGGTCTTTGATTATTCCTCCACATTAAGCAAAAAGTCACGTGAAGTATAATACAGAGTATCTGTAAATCTAAGACATCTTCGTGCTGGCTCCTATCAAATAGAAAGCAGAAACTGTACGATGTCGATGAAAACTGCGCAGCTCTGAACCATTGTACTACTGTTAAATATGTGTCCTGTTCCTTTTGACTTGGAAACATGTAAACAGATAATGATGAGAAGGTAAGCAAATTGTGAAATTTAAGAACCTCCTTAGCGTGTCTGTTTCAGAAAAATTACTGTACCTGTCAATCCATTTCTTGTTACCAAGAAATGTCAAGAGTTTTCAACATTGCTTCTAAAGGTCTACAGGTTCTCACATCATTCCGCTGTTGGAAAGTAATTTAACTCATTGCTGAAAGTATGCATAATTTTTCATTGACGGCTTTTGATTGCTGGATCAGTGGAAGTTCTGGATGGAAGTTTTGAAGGTCTCCACAAGGTAAACTTATACTATAGAAAAAGAAATAAGCATAATCAGCATATCGGCTCGGAGTTTTCATCAAAAAGTAAAATAACAACAAGTACAGCGAACTATAGCAAAAAGCTACTGGAAAATATCAGAAGATAATTTTCTCTCATACGCTTTCGTGAGAAAAAGAAACATGACATTGTTGATAAATGTTCATTATGAAGTTGTTATCCACGAAAAAAAGAAAAATATGAGAGAGAGAGAAATCGTATTAAGAACTCGGCGCTGGCCTGCTGGGAGTTGTTGGCAACTTGCATACCATGCAAATTTCACAGTATTTCGGAAATTCATGCCAATGTTTCCTTTTTTCTTATTTTTGCTGCTCTTTTCCTCAGTCGTATATAACTAATGAATAACTGCTGAATTTGCAAGGCGTTGATTTCCAAACACGGCGAACGCCACACGCTTTTAGAGTCTCTTACTTTGACTTTGCCACTTCAGAAATAAATTAGACATTGTCTACAGCGTCATCCTTTCGGTTGTGGAACAGGCCTGAGCAAGCTGACACTTTTTTCTTTTTCCAGCACAGAAGTTGGATGTAAGGTAATATGGTCACTGAAACCCAAACATAGGTTGGTTGGTACGTTGTCATTGCTCAATAGTTATGGAGGACGTTGAGGAAATTAATCATAGTGCAGTTATGTTCACGAAGAGTGTGAACAACAACCTCTTATTTCAAAGATGGAACAAATACTCTTCTACTGTAAAAAAATTATTTACGTATGCTGAAATGCATCCATTCCAAGCTACAGTCACCATAAAAACGCGCCCATCAGCAATATGTCAAGCTCATACCTCTCCACGTAGTTCTGCGGAAGATGTGAGTCACACATATGCACCTGTTTTTTCCGGAGGTAATGTTTTCACAGAGAAAGCAATTTTCGTTTTCTTAAGAATGAGTGAAAATAAGGTTTAGGGACTATAACTGTATTTGCAATCGCTTAACTGTAGGTTTCTTAAAAAGTGGAACTGCGGAAGAAGCACTTGTCGGAATACTTTTGACCGTCACTGTACAGTCTTCGTCATTTCGATCGGCAAAAGCGTTCCTTTTCCGCGCAAGACCGCAGCTGCATCGCTAAGCGAAGCGAGACAAACAGCCGCCGACCAATAGCAGCAGAGAATCGCTGGCAATTAGCCAGCGCGGAACGCCCATTTTGGCTAACTGCCAGCGGTTCTCTGCTGCTGTTGGCTAATCGACTAGCAGTAGCCGCTTCTCACGCGCCGCTTAGGGTCTTGCGGTGCAGCTGCGGTCTTGCGTGGAAAAGGAACGCTTTTGCCGATCGAGATGACAAGAACGGTATGTGCCACGCTTAGTATTTTTTTATCTGGGTATAGTAGGACGCAGGTACTAATCAAGATGCCTAAGTCTTGGATCGGAGTATGTAGGCAGAGGAAGATTTGTTTGCATCAATGCCTCCGTCGAATTCAGGTCATGGTGCAACTGCTATGCAGTGCAGCATCACATACATTTGCACTGTGACGGACGGTTCTGGCTACATTTCGCTTGGGGCTTATCAATAGGCACTGATATCGCTATGCTTTTTCGTCTAACAAGTTGCCAGGATAACTATCGCAAATTCGCTAACAATCGTGAGTATACCCATTTGCACGCACATCTGGAAAGACCATTTGGGTAGTGGAAAAGAAGATTTGTTATATTATGTATACAGTCCTTTTACTGCTGAGAAAAGCTAGTGTGGGAAGTCGTTTTTGTTACTTTTTTTTTCAGAATTACTCATCTTTTGTCATTCCTAACCAGGGAAGGGTAACTAGTTGGTCGAACGATAACGAACGGGTCTAGTACCGTTTGATAGATCCTGGCACAACTAGAGAAAACCTGAAGTGAGAAGGCGTAAGTTTTTGTTTATGAGGAGTTACGATGTCGCAAATGTCACTTAATTTTCTATGAAAAATACCAAAAGACGAGTGTTCTTCGTATAGAAAAAGAAATTCCGGTTCATATACCTTTCTATGTAAATATTCTACAGATCTAATCCATATACAGAGCACACTGGTGGAAAACGCTCCATTTTCGGTATTTTTCATAGAAAATTAAGGGATGTTTGCGACATCATAGCTCCTGGTAAATAAAAACTTACGCCTTCGCATTTCTGGGCTTTTCTAGTTACGCTAGGATCTGTCGAATGGTACTGGTCTCGTTCGTTATTCCACCTTTGTTCCACCAGCTATTTACCTTTTTCCGCTAACAAGGAACACTACCTTAGTCAAGGTGGCCGATCAAGATGAGTTGCATAGAACCTAATACAGCTTTGAATGCTGATTTCAAATCTGCTTTGAAAGTTGGTGATATATAAAGCAGCCCGAGACCTATCTAATGAGTGATTATCATGCCCACTTGTTGGGGTCAACAAATGTGCTCCCCTTGTAAGAGAAGAGTTTGGCAGATTTGGAAAACAGATTCAGAACCAGCGTTCAAAGCTGCATTAAGATATATGCATCTTACCTCGATCGGACACCATGACCAAGGATATGTCCCTCGTAAACATTTTCTTGGAAACAACAGCCCGGTGCAGGTGTATGAGTTGGAATAGTTGGAAAAGGATTACATAACACGCTCTGGACAAGGGGGAGGTTTTTGAATGCTAACCACTAAATGGATCCATCACTTCAAGTTTAGCGGGCTCTGCGCGCGACTGCTTCCTTTAAGTACAGACTTCTATGTGTTGCCTGCAAGACATACGTGTTTAAAATATAAAACTTCGCATTTTGCTTGCATACGCCAACATAATATGGATCGTCTATGTATTACATTCAATCAAGCTGAATGAGACATATTTTTGAGAATGCTATCTCATCTGAGATGCAGTGCACTGGTATTGCGACCGTGAAAGGAAGGCCATCAACGCCCAGCGTATACAAAATGGTAAATAATAACGATAATGCACTTTCGTTCAAATTTATGCCAACATCAATTCCGGTTCTTCTTTTTAAAATGGGCGGAAGGCTCAGTGCATGCTACTACGTAAGGTTCTCCATAGAAGATGTTTGCTCTTCATAACCTGGTGGTAGTGGTGGTGCCTCTGCTCTTTCTGATTTCGGTACAAGCACAATATCCGCCATGGATTAGTCCGTGGTATGCCCCGCCTCCTCGTCCATGGGCAGGACCGTATCATCGTCACAATGGAAACCAGGACTGTCTTAATGCTCCACTCTCGACCGAGGATGGACGTTTCAGAGACTGTAAATTGCATCGAGGTTACACGCAGATGAAATATGGGTGGGTGTTTAGCTTTTCTGGCACTATACTTTTAAGTTCTACGTATAATATTCCTCATGGATTTGAAAAGAGTTTTCGAAATAAGTTTAATTTAAATTTAAAGGCAGCATTCGGCACCAAAAAGGTTATTGAGCTATTATGGTGTGGATGTTAGTAACACGCTCCTCTCCATTCATGCCATAGTTTAAACCGCTATAATAAGCTCTAACTTCCAAGAGTGTTCATTCAACGTACGAGCTCAACTCAGCGAGAACATGCTAAAATAGAGCGAACTCTAAGAAACAAGTACATATATTACGTTTTGGCACAACTTTCGTTGTATATACTCGTACGTTATTTAAAAAAAACCGCCTTTTTTGGAAGTTAGGGCTAACCACGGCGTTTCAAACTATAGTAGGGATGTAGAGGAGCGTCTTCTCAACACCCCTACCGTAATAGCGGCTTGATAACCTTTTTGGGGCCAAATGCTGCCTTTAAATAAAAAATTTACGTTGAAATGAAAGTGATCACCTTATTTCACACATGTGGATGGCGCACAGACCTAATCATCAAGTTATGTGGGAGGACGCCTTAGAGTGAACATAAAGGGAGGTAGATAAAGAGGTGTTATAATCTCGTAGGTTCGCGTGCTTACCACCACTGCTCATAACGGCGGAATAGGATGTAACTGTGAAGCCGTGGTACGGTTCTCAGCAGAACATTTATTCATTACTACTTTGTGAGGTTCTGAAGAAGTTCTTAAATTGCGTTTTCACTGGCTTTAGTAAGCTTAATGAAGCCAAGATTTGAAATGGAGGATGTACCTATGTAGAAGTGGTCTTCCCAAAAATGTATAAAGAGATGCGCATAGCGGTTCCGGCTTGACCAACTAAAATAACATGTCGTTCTGGAACTAATACTCGTATGACGACTTTGGCATTATCTGTACACATACTCGAAGAGGTAACCACAGATTAATATGTAGCATATGAATCTACAACGCCGTTAGCAGTTATTTCAAACTTTTAAGTCTTTTAAATCTACATATCTGATGAGAGGTAACAGAAAGACTTCCACTTTCCAGTTATGTCTACAATCCTTACGACGATGACTGCAAGTATCGTGGCTATGATGAATGTCAAATCCCACCTCGCAACTTTTTCCCAAGTTTCTACGATTGCCAACGTGCTTGCCTGAGATATTAAAGTCAGCTTCTCTAGTTTTTAAAAGTGCAGAATGCGACAGCTGAAGTACTCCTCGTTCTTCATTGCAGTTACTGTAATTTAATAAAGCATTAACTTCATATATAGTAGCAATGAACACTTATTTTCACAATAAAGTATGACAGTGCTTGTGCTCTTCCTTTCTTTTCTTGTGTTGGGATGTTATGGAAGATTTTTTCATACAGATGTTGTTCGAAAATAATTTATGAGTTTTTTTAAATCGCCATTCTAGTTTGGAGCGAAGTGCATTAAGCTATAGGGAAGGTTTTGACCATTTTCAAAAGTGCGCTTTTAAACTGCACACTGCGCTGTAGCAAGTTGCCTTTTGCATAAGGAGATCAAAAATAAGCAAGTTTATTGTTGTCACAAACTATAAATTCGTGCATAACCCTAAGACGGTTACTGTAGGACTTTTAATATCGCGAATCAGCAGCCGCATCCAGTCGTCAGTTAACGGTACGGCGTTCGAAGCATTGTATAGGATTGTCTGGCATGAAAAAAATTTAAAAAACTAAAATAATGTGAAAGTAAGATAATAATGATATAATAAAGGCAAAAGTAGTAATACAAACGAAATCGCAACGCCTGAAAAGCATCGAAAAGTTATAGAACGCGATAAGGATTACTTCATTCCTTAATGTGTTTTGCTAGTTTCAAAAAGTCGAAGTGTAATGCTTCAGAATTGATGAGAAACTCCCCTACAAACTAGTACATACGGTATTGCATCTCTCTAGCAAATTCAGTAAATAAGTGCTACTCACTCATGCCCCTCTTGTCTGAACTGAAATTTCAAGATATGTAGAACTTTTCATTTAACCTTGTGTTCTGCAAGCTTTCGACTTTGACTCTGGTGTATCCATCTCTTTCGGACATAATAGGAATCGCTAACTACCGCTTCGGTAGAAGGACTAAGACTGCAATTTTCTCCATTTCTAACGAACCTATACCGTTGCGAACAACGCAATTCAGGTGGAGAACCTCTACTCGGAAAACTACATTTGCATTTAGGCGATTTGAATACTCCCAGCCTCGTATTTCGCAGAATTTCCAGATCTGAACTCTGCACAACTATCAGTTAATAAATTAATCAAATTTGTCATACTGTTTGTTTTGACATACACGGTAACAGGTAAAATTCATCATCTTCATGCTACGAAACCCCTTCTTCCAGATAGAGGTACCTTGCGAATTCTGGACGATCGCTACGGGTGCAATACAAGACTTGAATCCCTTTTTTATAAGCGAACTCTAGTGCTGAGTAAGCTACAGCATCCTTCTCCATCTTTGAACTTTCATACAACATGTTGCATTGTCTCTGCACCGTTTTTCAGCTTCGAAGAAAGGAGTATCGTAAAAATATTATTTGTAGTTAAATAAGAGGAGCGCCTAAATATTCGTAAATATGCATGACACTGACATTTACTCGCACTGTCTTCAACGTAAGGTCACAAACCTACATAATTCATGTTTATTCGAGTTACTAACTTACGTAGAAATGCTAATCAAACGACGAACTAAACATTGATCTATGGCCAGCTTTCTTAGTGCTTTCAATTCCTTTGGAGCTTACAGCCTTTCGACAGTAGTGTGAGCAGTAAAACCGGCATCTGCAAATCCAGTCAGAAAACTACAATACTACTGCTCTCCAGCTCGGATGGCCCGCAAAAGTTCCATGAACGAAAAGTAGACACCAGAGATGCAGACTGAGCATCCCAATCCAATGATCATTTGGTCAAATCGACGGTCGCGGTCGACCATTTTATCGCCTTTGATCCGTAAATGGAAAAGGGCAGGCCAGATAAACGATAGCATTGTACCTAAATATGCACGTATTTGGTGCAGCAATAATATTTTGACTGCAGTACTTAAATTCATAAGACTCCTACAACTCCTATAAAACTTAAATACTGAGATTTCCAGCCTATTTTTATAAGAATTAAACGGTTAATATAGTACTTTTTTTCCTCAACATGAAACAAGGGTCCAATTATGTGGTTGGATTGTTTTCACAGTTAGAACACGATTTAAGCAAATCCTAATCTCTAGGAATTTCGGAACGGATACCGATATCCGTTTGTAATCGTAGAAGGGTGTCTAGAAATGTTCCCCGAAATTCCCCAGCAGAGCTCGAGAAATCTAACCAGGCGGCACTGAGACTGGCTACAAAGCTTTATTGTAAAATGGGTACGACATTTAACTTTTAACCATACAGAAATGTATTAAAGATGCCTGCTAATAAGGATGACGGAAAAATACGGTTCGTTTGCGTGAACGATTATAGCGAGCTTCTACGGTAGCGCTCCGATATGAATCAGGTGTCGCTACTCACGATGCTCATCACACCTCTAACCAGGTAAGGCTCTGGGAACAGTAAGATGCCGCCCTCCGCGTACAGAGTTGTTGTCGTGCGGTCCCCAAGTGATCGCGCTGCAGAACTTCCGTATGCGTCCTTTTATCTCTATCGCGTGCTTATAAAGGGGCCCGGGGCATGGCACAGGGTTCAGTCTATACGTGCTTACGGCGGTAATCGGTAAGTTTGTATTTCTCTATTTCCATCTCTAGAGCTTGTTGGATGTGTCGTGTCCTTATTGTGTGATGCTTTTTTCGGGCTATTGACTGATTGTGTTTCTTAATGTCATCTTGAATATCGATTGGGAAAATATTTATGAAAAACTTTAACATCACACATTCGTAGGGAAGAGAGCCGCTCCGTAGCCTAATGTCTTGGTGGCAGCGGCTCGGATCTTGAGGGCGACGTCCCCCATATTCTTAAGTGTTAAGTATTGATTGGGAACTTATCTATTACTCGTCTCTTTCTCCCAAAGTTTAAAGTGGGTATGCACACGGTATTGATCGGTATTATCTTGGTCAGCTTTGTGCTCTGCTTTTATGTTACTTTTAGATTATATGTTAACACGTACGCCGCTTTCATATGTGTGGGCGGGTGCGTATCATAAATACATGTATGTATATAGTGTTGTGACAGTTCCACAGGTATAAGTCCAAGCCGCAGATCGGCTCTCCCTAGACTTGACGTAGGGTCTATTTATCTGATTTACGGCACACCTCAAGAGTGCGTTCCTTGGGTTTAATATATTTGGGTTTTAGTAGGTTGGATTCCGTAGTATTAGCCTGAAGAGTAGTTTGAACTAGGCCGAATCAGACTTAGACGAGCCGCCAAGAGACAATGCAGACGAGCTATCGGATTTTAGGCGGGGCCACTGAGTTACGACATTAGTGGCTCTGCTGGAAATACAGTTGCTTATGGGAAAGCTCTTTCCAG
>KN552940.1:4216-16386 GCA_000797555.1 Oesophagostomum dentatum
CTTTCTCTCGCTTTTTGGCTTAGTTTTCTATGTTTCTCATAACCTTCAATCCTCATTCTTGCTTTAGAACTAAAAAAACTTGAATACGTTTTTTATCGTGAGTGCTGCCTTTAACCATTGCGATTTCGTGCTCGCGACACTCTGAGAACCCCTTAAGATGATGGTGGCAGCAGCTTCATCTCATCGATTCATCTCACGTCCGGCAAGCGGATTCAGACTTAACAACTTATCGCTTCTTTCCATCTACTTTTTTGTGCTGCAGTTTCTGCTGCGGTTGACTTCTTCCTGAGGATTATGAAATGGATAATGTAATCTAATGTACTTGCTGTTGTGCTTACTTGTTGACCTCTTTATATAGCTTTCAAATATCCTTTGCGCTCGTGCTGACCTAGATAACGTCGTATTACTTGTGCTAGGACACCTGTACTTTAATGGTGCGATGCCTTGGCACGCAATCGAGGCGTGCTTGCAGCCTGTCTGCACTTGCCTTTATCGTGTCTGGCCCAATCGCCCCACTGCCTGTAGTGTAGAAGGCTGTCTTATTACATGTCATAGAAAGCGCAGACATAGGAATAAGGGAATTTTCCCAAGCTGGCCGAACATCAATAAGCAAGAGCAAGATCAAAAATGATGGCTCTACTCAGACACTCGTGTCGGCAGGGCGGACACCGACAAATGGGCCGCCGGGCAGTCGACGAATTCCGGCCGGACGGTCAGGCAGTTCCGGTTGGGCGGTTTGCCATGAAAGTGCGTTTTCTTCAAAACTTTTCTTTGATAAATCGTTACCACTATGGCGAGTCCCCTGGCCAAAACCAAAATTGGCGAATCGCCCGGCCGGAATTAGCTCCTCCCACAATTTTAGCCATAGTGATAACAGTTTATCAAAGGAGAATTCTGAAGAAAATGCATTTTTATGGCAAGCCGCCCAGGCGGAATTGGCTGACCGTCCGGCCGAAACTGCTCGACCATCCGGCCCTTTTGCCGGTGTCCGCTCGGCCGACAGGAGTGTTCTAAGCAGGTTGTTAGCTAATGCTAGCTTAGTCGATGTTATCGCACAGAAAAAATCTCAGCGGGTAATTTTAAAAGAAAATGGCACCATGATTCTTCATTAGTCAAAAATCAGTGTGTATGAAACTTCGTTTCGGGACAAAACAGCACCTAAATCTTTGAGTACCCAGGGGAAGAAAGCCCCTCTTGTGTAAGCACTACTACGTTTTCTCTGTACCATACATTCGCTTTGCGATATATTGTACAAATTCGGGAATCTTTTAAAAGTATAAAGGCTCTGAATCAGAAAGCGACCGCAAAAACTGTAAAAATGTTAAATGATGCGTGCTGTATCCAATCGCCCGCAAAACAACATCCTTTGTAGTGACGATGAAATCGCGTCAAGGTTATTTCAGCGGGAAGAGATAAGCGAAAATCTCACCAATACTGCCGTCCATTTCGCTCAATGATACCGCTGTGCTCGTCGCACTGCTGCGAGAGCAGGCCCGTTTCTGGGATCATCGTGTACGGTAGATCAAACCTTATTCCTCAAAATATCAGACATTTTGCGTGCAACGTTTTTGTGCTTCTTTTCTAGGCGTTTACCTGCGGGACCTTCAATGATGGGGACCTGTAGTGTCACACCGATTTCCCCGGCTAAAAAGCCAAAGTCTCGCTCCACCTTGATTCTTTTGAAGTGCAGTGAATAATTACCAGGAGCATGAATGTAGTAAACCTAAAAAGCGATGAAATTTAAGACATCGCTTTAGTAAAGAAGACACTGCGCTTACCTTATTTCCCTTCTCATTTATAATATTTACATCGTCCTCTTCTATTTTTATCTCGTTTTTAACTGAAACATGAAGGATTATTGAGTTGCAGTATTACAGGGAAAACATAGTGCAGATTTTTTCCCTTCCCTTAAATGAGCTAGCTTTTTTACTCGCCTATTTAGAGAGGCAATGAAATACTCAGCGCGGAACGGTTGTTTTCTACAGAATCCAGGTGGTACTTTACAATTTTCCTACACTATTGGAGCAGTTCTTTTCAACACCGAAGTGACTATCATTCAGATGACTTTGCTTAGATTTAAAAGACTTTTCGGAAAGTTCCTACACGAAAGCACTACCCAAGTACTCGATAATTTTTCGAGAGATAAACCTTCTAGCTGCTGGCACTATTTCTGAAAAAAAGGCGATGATATTTATTCTAAGGACGGAAACATAAGTCAAGACAGGGTTATTATTTATGAAGCTGAATTAGCTAAAATTTTGCCAAGTTTTATAACTCCGATCGGTGCTTGAGAAGAAAATATCTCTTGTTCACCTAAATTTTCTAAAGTGTTCTGATTAAAGCAGCCTCTACTTCATTGTTTTGCATTAGTATTTTATCGTAGTACCTCAACAAATTACAACATGAATGTAATCTGTTGATGTGCGTTGATACCACATTAAACAAAATAAACAAGGTTCATCCACTTCTTTGTTCGAGCTATATTTGCAGAAATGTTACTTGACGTTCAATAATCTTTATGTTCTTTCCCCTTGAAACATGGACATTTTGACGACGTGAGACATGCAGTCTGGCCAGTCAAATTGGCCGCAAAATCCCGCAGAGTCATTCATAAGGGACGTGGACAACATTCATGATCCAGACATCCACTTTGTTTGCCTTTGTTTCTAATAGAGTTAGTGCGGCCATAGAGCAATGTATCGTTCGAGTTCAAATGCAGAACGACGTTACATTGGTGAACGTCCATAGACGTTACATTGGTGAACGTCCATAATGGCAACATCAAGAAACAGCTGGTACGAAACAAGCTCTACCGTTGAGAACGAATGCTAGAGAGTATATGCTATGTCCATACGAAAAGGTGGGAGACTGCGCTAAGTTAGGTGTAGCGTACAAATGTCGACTTGTCTTGCCTTCAGTACAGGGGAAACTAGTAGGTCATCACGCGTAAGAATGAAAGAGCATTAGGCCGGAAAAGAAGAGGGATTTGGCAACACCATTGGGGAGATATAATGCTGAAGTACGTAATGGAAACCACTTGAGGCAGAATGCGTGATTCCAGCACATCAGTCCGAAATTTCTGTCAGAAAAGCGCTGCAGGTTGCATTCGCAGTAAAGGCAGCAGTGAATAACAAAAACGAATGCTTATATCCAACTAGTACTCTAGTCACCTTTTTATGGTGCAAACTGCAGGCGGTATATACCCTCACTCAGCTGAGCAATGCTCGGTGACGTCCACTATCGCCAGTTTTAGTTGTACGGGTTTGTCGAGAACGGTGAAAGGAGCAAGTATGTGAGCCAGTCATTTATATCATCTTCGCAGTGCCAAACCACTGACAAGGTCTAGACTTAGCAAGCTATGAGAAGACGTTTGACAGTGTAATGCATAAGGTAAAGAACTGCAATCAGCTTTCAGGCCTCTGAAGAAGGCGGCTTGCCCGAATGTAATGCTAACAAACACTTCCACCTTAACACCCCTGGTCGGCAGAACGAAGGAAAAGAGATGCTACTTGACGCGTCATAGCAAAATAGTGTTATCTAAAGGAAATAGATGAGCACTGTTTAGGAGCTTGAACCACCGTGCACTTCTAGACACAATATTTATCGGAAATTTAAGACCCACACATTATGAATTGTTAGCCTATTGAATAAATAAAAGGCATGCAGATATTACAGCTTAACATAGGCTGTGTAAAAATATGAACCATTTGCAGAAAGGAAATGTTTTATAGTGCGCAGCTCAAGACGAAATTTTAAAATGGTAGGGAAGAGAAAAAAAGGAAAATCTGGAAGTGAGCCTAAAATTCCGCTACTTATTTGTCGAAAATAAATAATATCCCGAAGTTCAGCGTTGCTCACCTCCTCTGCAGTTGTACAGGCTAATTTCATCGATAAGAATGTAGAGATCTTCGTAAGCTGAGCAGTAGACGACCAGTAGTGGAACGATAATTAGTAATTGCATTGCATGTGTTAGACTGAAATTGTAAGGACATGAAGACCGAGCATAGCAATAAATTTAGGTAGATAGAAAGAATCACGAAACTTGAGTGTATGTACTACAAATGAACGAAAGAATTCACAGATTTCAGCACAAAATCGCGTATTAAAAGAAGTGCGAAGAGCGACAATTCAGCTGTCGATGCGAATGGGATCCTAGTCGCAAAGCGCTAAGTAAAGCTTCACTAGCGAATCCTTTGCGCTTTTTTATGCCGAAACTGGTCTTCAACTGGATTTCGCCGCGAGGTTCTGCACGAAGCATACGCTTCGCCCCATTGAGAATATGACGAATCAGTGCTAATCGAAGCGAAGGAAAAATGAGAGGGAATCGAGGTAAATGATCTTGATTTTTGTTAGAAGCTACAAACACTTTTCCGGTTTCTATTACAGTGAAGAGCGTTTGGGATAGCTAGATATATTAAAGCCGGAAAAGCCGGACAAAATTGCTCTTAAACAGGAGCTGGCCAAGAAATTGCCATCAGAGGTAATGGACCAGTTGGACAAGTTAGAGGAATGCGGACGAGTTGTCTCTTGTTTCATCGGCAGCGAGGACTTGATCAACTACATCAGAGAAGATACATAAAAGAACACATACAAAAATGCACTATTGTGGTACGCAAGAAAATAGCATAGTTAAAAACAGTGCAGACAAATTAGGAATACGGATTACTGCGGATCTAGTTTGAGAAGTAAGCGTCTGTGAGTATGCTGCATGAAAAATCTTAAAAGAGAAACGCCTATAGACGGTTGGACGAAAAAAATTGCAGGGACGGAGGTGTACAGTGTATTATTTACGTTGACACAGCAGCATTATTCGATGACTGTTTCTTTCTTCAAAAATTCCTCTAGAGCGTAGCTCGAATGACGACAAAACTGGCACACACGCCAACTTCCTCTCTCTACGAGTACCTTAGTCCTTAATACTATGATGGCTCGACTACGCCTCAAAATCCGTCGGTAGCAAAATCTTGAATCACTAAAATTTTCCGACGCACATTCTGGCATAAATTCGACATCAGTTACCACCCGGAGAACGCAGCGTCTGATCCCGTATTTTAAGAGAAAATCCTAAGAATTCTAAGAAAATTTGACTACCGAACTGTCAAGCGCAAAATGTCTATTTCTTTACAGTTTGAGTTTGTGAAGACTTGCTTCTGCTTTTTTTACGCTGTTTGTCGATAATTTGGTGAACGCTCTGTGTACCGTTTTAAAGGGCACTTTTTGCATTACAGGAGGCTAATTTCTTCAGAGATGAAAGCGGAGTTCTTGCGCGGCAAAAATTGGCGTTGGGGATCTACCCTTCTCCATTTTTTAAAATCAAGATCGGAAAGCCGCAAAGGTAGCCAGCTACCTAGGATCGTTTGCATCGAATGCGCGTCTCAGTCGAAACTGCTCAGAAACTGCTTTCCAAATTAAAAATCTCGAACATGTGAAGGGCCTTTATCGAGCGAAAACCAATCAGTATTGATTGATTCCAATTAATATCGATAAATTTCGTTCTCTCTGGGAGAGCCAGGCCTTCGGAATGGCAAACTTCAGCCTATCACAATCACTAAAAAGTTAAGCAAAGAACTCCGCCAACTTATGTTACAACCTATTATTTCGGCATTTTCATTAAGGTGCTAAGTGGTGTTTAGAAAAAATGGAGACACATACAAAAAAGGAAAGGGTTGTGAGTGGAGCGATGAGTTTAATCCAGTACCGCAAAGTGTTCAACCACGTAGGGAAAAGAAAAGACCTGTGAGTGTGCGAAAGTGAAATTTTAAACATCGTAAAGCGTAAAACGTAGAACGAAACGCCAAAAATGGCCGTAAAACGTAAGACGTAAATCGTAAAACGAAAATTTTTGCACACTCCTGGTTAGAAACACATGTAAATCCAGAAATTCGAAACGGAATGTTGCAAATGCGACCACATAAATAGAGCTAATGGATCGCGTGGTGAGCGAAATAGAGGGGAGGATTACGTACGAGTACTCCAGCAGCAGGTTCCCTCTGGATCAACTGGTCTACCCAGCCAAAGCAATTTGCACGCACTGCGCGTGGGTCTGGAGCTTCGAGGTTCGGCACTACCGTCAGCAAAGCCAAAGGTAAACAACAAACATAAAAGAAAAATATAACTGAACAAAGACGAGAGAAAACACTTACAAAAACATTACTAATTTTAATCAGTAATAGTATTTCTTTTGTATGGTGGGGTGCAGGCAACAATGAAAAATGAAGAATAGCTGTAAAATTGGTAAATTTCCCAATCCTAATATGAAAACAGCCAGTGTTATCCACCGAACTTAGGTTCTTGCAAAGTTGCAGCTTTGCGTGCATTGTCAGGAGAAGTATTTTTAATAATTTTCTTTTGACGATATGGACTGCTTAAATTTCTTTAAAAAACCTTATTTTCATGGTTCTGTGAAGGACCTACGAAATATGAAACTTAGAAAACAAAACACATAGAAGATGAACACAACAGACATTTTCGACTATAGGCGAAACCGCAACAGCAAAGGACGTGGACAACCTAGACATTTGATAAATTGCTGAAAACCCTTCAACTCCTTGCCTTCAAATGGGATATCAGAAGAGCTTCTGTTGTTTAAAAATCCAGAATTTTAATGATACTTTGTACAAAAGACTTCATGTAAGCACCAGTGATTGCTAGTTCGATGCAAAAGAAAATTACAAGGTCTTGCAAACGTTGTAGTGAAAGCCCGAATACAATTTGGCACACTGGTCTACTTTACCCTGAAGCAGCAAATAGCGAGGACTGTGCTGTGTGTACTTACACAAATCAGTGAAAGAAGACGTCTGTAGATGGATGCGAAACTATCCACCCTGGGGAAGGCGGGTTGTGAAGCCATTTTCTATCAATTCGTCCAAAATTCCACTCAGAATCAACGCAAATTCAAATGGAAATGTGGACGACATATTAGCCGCATTTGAACGGACCAATAGCAGAACCCACGGTCAGGGTGGATAGTCTCGCATCCTCTGTAGATTAGCTGCAGCACGAACTGATGGTCAGCCGTACTGTCAAGAGTCCATCTTGAGCAGAATTTCGCGCCTTGCTGATGATTTCTGTCGCTGCACACCTTACAACTTTGCACGGCTGCTCAACTCCACTGTAAAAGCGTTGTTCTGCAATTACATTGAATATTCGTTAATGTTCCTTATTGTCAAAAATACTGCATAGTTGAAGATGAAGATGAGAGTCGTAGATGAATGTCAAAGTACATAGAACCATAAAGATCAGAAGAAAAATTCGGCAGTATGAATACTTGGAAAAGTCAAGCGCAGGACAGGAACAATTCAGCACCGAAATTAAAAGCGTGTTTTATTATTTTGATTTCAGACGAGTAGCAAATAAAAGCTCGACAGCTCTAAAAAAAAAACAGCGAAAATTCCTGTGAGTGAAAATATTGTTTTGCTTTAAACAATACTGTCTCAAGTACATACCGAATTGTTGCACTGACAACAACGACAGCAAGAAAAAACTCTGGAAGCTTTGTGAAATCCTAAATGAAGGTTGCGAAGTGAAGCTTAGAAGAGCTTGTCCCAATTTGTTTGTTACAAAAAATCCTTATCACAGATTCGATTGAAAATGAAGTTCAATTGATTTAGTTACAGAGTTCAAGCTAGAATGTGAAGCCAACCCCATCGTTTAGAGGAAGCGCCACGCTTCAGTTTTTGACATGAGCTCTGACATAACAAGATGTGCTTTATGCGGTAACAGTCTGGTTTCCCATTTAGCCTAACTGGTAAGCGAATGCGGTAATAGAGAGACAGGGTTGTCAAGTTAGCAGCAAAACAAGGTGCGCAATGGCAGTAAATATACAATGCATTATTATAGGAATGTGTTCACAGTGAAACATTGAAGTTGTTTTCATAGAGAAAATAATTTCTACCAATGCGATTCTTTCATTTCTCCTTAAGTAATACAAAAACTTGCAGGCAATTTATAATAATGACGCGAAAGCGAAAAGAGGCGTACTAGCCTTCGAAAGTGGGTCGAAGCAGCGCGAAATTAAATTGGGAGGAAGAACAAGTTTACTCATTGCGCCATGCTACTTTAAATTTGTTCAAAAAGGGTTGCATCAAAAAAGTACGTATAAATAGACATTAAAATTCGCAAAGGTTGATAATTCTCAGTGTCTTTTACATGATAGACCCCAATCCTCTAAGAACGGTCTTAAAAAATTGCTCACTAATAGCAGGCCCACTACTACAATTCATTAAGAGTACATTTCCATTACCCGGCTTTATTTTAACATTTTTCTGACTCTCAGTGAAGCCTGGCGGAGCCTAATGGAGCAAATCTGGACTTGAGGTACCGACCATTTTTTCCTGGAGGGCACTAGAGTCTTGTCATATTCTAACAAATACACCCGCAACTCTTTCAGAAGATAGTGCAATTAAGTACTAAAGTAAGAGTAGTTAAGCGCCAAGTTAGCTTTTCGGTGGATGTCCGGAAAAGCCTTTGCGAATATCTTATTGCAACATAGACCCCTGCCGTATGTCCCACTTAAAAAGGACTCGCTAACTGAGGGATCATAACAACTCTAAAGTTCAGAGGTGGGTTTCGGAATGGTGGTCCGAAAGCCAGGAACGAAATTCTTGATAGTGCCCACAAGTCAGAAAGAAAGTATTAAAGGGTCAGCTACTAGGTAGTTACATTTTGGTGTTAGATAGACAATACAAATTTTCTAGTTTCAGGCGTTTAAAAAACGACAACCAAATTTTAACCCGGCTGTCCCGCTGACCTTGCTTTTTTCAGAGTATTCAGTGATTTTGGATCTAGCAAAAGAAGGAGAAAGGTAGGGGAAGGTGAAAAAAAGGGAGGGAGGTCTTTTTAACAAGAGATTCAAGTGGCATCCTAACATTACAGAAGCTAAAATCTAAGAAAGCGATTAGTTGTGGAAATAGACAAAACAGACGCAAATTCCTTCAGGATATGAATTTCTATCTACAAGTATTCTCATAGTGAAGATAGCAAGAATAGACGATAAAATCAGTAATACATAGATAATGTAGAAAAAAACCTAAGAAAACTGGTGGATGGTCGTGAAAGTAGACTGAACAGATGCAAGTTCCTGTGAAATAATGACGGCGTGAAGGAACACAGAGTGGGCGCGTGGATATAAGCCGAAGAAACTCGTTGGATAGACTGAGACGTCAGCGTAGTGGACACCTTAAGCTGTCACAGTCGGGCGTTCGCCAGAAGAAGAATCGGCTTAGGGGCAGCTGGTCCAGCACTGACGTCGCATCCTGATATCCAGGAATTCACGCGGTCACTTGTAAACGCAGTGAGTGAGAGTGCGCAATGATACGAGATCGATGTGTGGCTGGACGAACGGGGTCAACGGCGAAGACGGACGCGCTAGAAAGCGGCTGAAGATGGCCCATTACCTCCTTTCCCCCACATATAATTCAACTGGTTTTCTCTTTAGTTCACAATGGGACTTTCAAACCTACCAATCGAGTTTCTTGAGAACTGCCAGACTATGCTCTGCATATGAGCGTTACTGTAGTAGATTTCTAGTGACGACGTCAGAGCTCGAAATTTTGCATTTTTCAGGTCCTTATACAAATTTATCGATAATGGGAGCATAATTGAAACACAAACCTATTAACAATTTGCAAACGCAGTTTTATTTAAAAGCAGCACCCACTCTAAAAACGCTCCTTGAGTTCTTGACGGATTCTGAAAGACAAACTAAAAAAAGAGTTGGATTTCAAATTTCTCGGCTCAAAGATTATTCCTGACCGAGAAAATCGCTCCAAAAGACTCGTACACGGTTTCGCGGACGAGTTTCCACTTCGTCGCGCTCTTTCTGTTGGAGGCGCCTACCTCCTCAAGTGCGTGGACATGGAAGGCTTGCGTACTCTACTCATACAGAATGGCTGCAGCGCTTCGAGTAGTAAGGAAAACAAGGTGACAAGAGAACTCGTCCCCACATCCTTCGTAACTGATCCACCGAGTACCCAACGTTTCGGCCGTTTTCTCCGCAACGAGCAGCCTACCGGCGCTCTCACTTTGGCTTTCGGCTATTCAGCCACCGAGGGTTCATAAACTAATTGAATCTCCGAATCCGTTTCTAGAGTGGGTGCTGGTTTTAAAGGCAGCATCCACGAAAAAAGCCACTATGCAGCTTTTGCCAGTATAGGGAAGCACCACGGCCTAACAAGCCACAACTAAAGTGAAAATGCGCGAAACGTGATCCTCGCTGGAAAAAATTACTCCCGTCGGAGTGGGCAAAGTGGGCAAACGGAGCTAGCGATGGCGAGAACGGCACTTACACGTGCAGATTATTAACAAGTTAAACACGGCGGGCAGGCATATATTGTTGCTAAGTTGCTGTCTGCTTCCCTGCTACGACGTTAAACAACATGAAAATCCCGTCAAGCTATGACGTCATCGAAAGAAGCTACCAACTCGCTATCGAAAACTCGTCCGCCAATTGCGGACTAGTTTTCCAGAGCAAATTTCTTGGCCAGAAATGACTTCAGAGCAGGGATTTTTGGACCTCAGCCCGTTTTCTGAGCTCTTCTTTCAGAATCCGTAAAGAGCGTTTTTATCGTGGATGCTGCCTTTAAGGTTTTTATGTTTCACCCCAATTTTTTGCCAAAAAGTTTTTTTTTCTAAAAATGTTGGCGGCAGGCTGCTCTACAATATGTGTGCCACCGGCAGCAGTTCCTTCATATAGAAAATCTCGGAGTGGTATCGAGTTGATACAACACTTTTATAGTACTGTGCTTTCAGGTTTCTAGGTGGAATCTTTAATTCATAGGCTGGCCTGACTTTTCGACTACATCGTCGTTTTCAAAGGCCTGAAAGCGATTCGCAGTTTTAGATCTGTGCTCGAGACCGCTGAGCGTTTCCTCACGGTCTGCCATTTTCAATATTCCCCCAAACACGCTAGCTAGAAACTCCCCATGAATCTGCACTCCCCAAGGACAAACCGACCTTTGTCGAACCATTATTGAAAAACATGTCCAGCTGCTCAATTTCTGAGCGTTCCATTCTAGTGAGTTAACTCTGCTAGATGAATAGATGGCATAATGATGCAGATACTACAACTTTCTTTTTCTCATTCGGAACCTTTATCGTCATCTGTACTCCGGTGTATCGTAGTTTTGTTGGTAGGAAATGCAGCAAATGTTTTGGCAGAGTTGTACAGTAGTCACTAGGCGATACACCCAATAGGAAAATTCAACCACAAATATTTGATAAAACACGACCTTTAAAGGCGCCTTTCCTTAAACATAAGAGAAATTTTGAAGGAAAATGGTTGAACGCCCAGAAGTCTCTAACATTTTGTCCGACTCAAGAAAAAAAAAACTTGCCGACTTTTTAAAGATAGCACCCACTGAAAGAACGAATTACGAATGTTTTGTATTTTTTGCACATCCTCGACAGGACTTGTCAAAAGTTAAAGTACGAGAGCACAAAAGTTGCAATTCACCGGAAAATCTTTTTGTTCAACTTAATAAATTTGAGGAAAACGAAAGAGCTGTCCCATCTACAGGAAGAACAGACAAAGCGAATGTGCCACAAAATTAGTTTCCAGGAGAAGATTCTTATAAAAACAATTATTCGGAGCGCAGCTATAAATACTGAAGCCAGATGCCTTGATGATTATAAACGTCCCAAGGTAAATTTACACAAACAGCAGAAGCTCAGAGGTTCTATAGTGAGTATACCCATCGGGGAACAACAGACGCGAGTTGCGGTGGTCTCTCTCCACACAACACAGGCAGCAAGCCTAAACGCCCACGCTTGAGTGTCGCAAGGTCTGGCGAAATGCTCGAGGAATATACAGCTCGTTCTGATATGGTGTCAGTTGGATACAAAAGAGGTATTTTCATGATCTCTAAAGTATTGCACGGTATTCATCGGGTCCGAAAGCCTCTTTTTACGCTAGAGATAAGGATATCATTTTTAGCATAGGTACTGCCATTAAGACAGGAGGGTTCCTAACAAACTGTCAGCGTCTAGCACCCGGAAAAGAACTTAACATTAGTCGAGAAGTACAGACAGTGGAAGATTGAATGCTTCTCTTTTCTCGTCATGACAGCCCCACCTTGGCCGTATATGAAGCCTTTTACCTTCAGAAGAAGCACTGAAGGAACAGCTCGGCAAATCTTTGAGTATTAATGTAAATGCTTATTGTTGTATATTCC
>KN552946.1:3200-15372 GCA_000797555.1 Oesophagostomum dentatum
ACCTACCACTGGTTTATGTCTTCTTTTCTCATAAAAAGTTTTCTTTAAATAAAGTTGATTGTTGGTTTTTCGGCAGAAAACTTAAGCAAACAATGCGGCCGAAAAGAGCCCTTATCAGAGGAGTTTTGTGGGCGTCTGCGGGCGTCTGCACGACATTTTGACGCGATTAATATGTGCTTTCTTTCTAAATCTTATCCTTCTTTCTATTTTCTCATCATTTCTAGGAGTTTCGAAAAAAGTAATCCAAAATTTAAGTGACGAATATCCCATGTGTTGCCTTATTGCCACAGAAAACTCCGTATTATATGTTTACAGCCTAGATTTAAAATCTAGAGATAATTCTTCTAATTTATGGTAAAATGCGGAAGAAAACTTGCATTTAATTTTTAATATTTTTAATTTTAACTTTTCATAGAGCATTCATGCAAAAAAAACGGATTTCGTTACAGTAAGCCTTGTTCATCGTTTTGATTTAAAGTAGTTCATCTTTGCAAGTTGTAATTTTCTTGTAAGTAATTTGTTGTAATTGTCTTGTAAGTTTTACAATCCTATCGCCACATGATTTTCGAATTTTCAAGATTATTTTACTACTTTTTGGAATTATTTTTAAGATGAATTTTGCATTTTCAATTGCAGTATTTAAGAAGACTTAGAGCAGTGCCGCACTTTTGTAGACGAATTACTTTTGAATGGGGGCTTTCAAGAGGTTCGGTTCTGTTTTATACCCATACAAAATATATATAGCTAGATGAACAATTTTCTATACCGAAAAGAACACAAGTACCCATTCACGCTTGACCATGGCAAGTTGCCAAGTTCAGCTCACTCGCAGACGATCAGCCGCTTCGCGCAAAAACTACGCAAATATGCTCTTTTATTTCCGTCTCCGCCTTGTTTGTTCATCGCTCTGCTGCGTAAATGCACACAATGCCGTACTAAATGGAACTGCACCGCCTTTGAAAACTACACCATCAGTAGTTAATTTTTAATTTCCTTTTTTGACTTTTCTGAGCGGTTTATTCTAATAAGAAACCGGAACCTGTATTTCCCATCATCCTGTTACACGTGTCCTAAATTAAATTGCTAGAAATATGTTCAATTCTTGCCAAACGGGTCGGCAAACTCACCGCTTGCAACGCGGTGCAAACCCTATTGGTGAGGCGTTGAGGCTGCTGTGAAGACAGCACCACTCGACTTGGCAAACCGCCAACAAAGGGCAGCCTCACCGCCTCACCGCTGCAGCGCGATATGAGCGTTCCTTTGTTGGCGGTTTGCCAAGTCGGGTGGTGGTGTCCCCACTGCAACCTCACCGCCTCACCAGCAGGGAACGTTCACACTGCGTTGCAAGCGGTGAGGCGGCGCGGGTGCTGCGTCGGGTGGCCGGGTGGCCTGAAATGAAGATTTTTACCGACCCAGTTGACAAGAACTGTAAACGAGTTTTTGCATCCTAACATAAAGAGGAGAACCCTGGCCCTTGTCGTCGACAGGGCAGGCACATCAAAAAATTTTGGCTATGAACTTTCTTACAGCGGAATCAACCAAAAGCTGGCTAAGAATGTGGAAAAAATATATAATATTCCGCCTACTACGTTGTTCTTCGCCTGCATTTTGTGAATTTTTTTCTAGTGCTGAAAATTTTTAAATGGTTCCAATCAAATTGCTTGCTGCGCAAAGCATAGTTATCGACCATTTACATGAACTTGTATGTTGTTCTCAGTTTCCTCAGCTGCTTCAAGCCTGACTCTCTAGTATTCTGCTGTGCAGTACATCTAAACACAGGAACAAGATAAATGTACTAGGCAGTCAATAGGTATGCTCTGCACGTTTTACTAATTTAGGAGAATTTCTATTTTCTTCTGTTCAATAGCAATACTCTGGATAACTGAAGATTTTTCAACGTTCCTGCCAAAAAATGGAGTCGCAGAAAATTTTTAGAGAGGTCCTTGCTTCAGGCAGAAAAAGGTCTGGAGTAGGGGCAAGCCAAAGCAAATTTGATTGCAGCTGAAAGAATTTTAAATTCTTACGAAATAAAATCAACATTTTAAAGTTAATAGTAAAAACTACCTTTAAAAAGTGACCGCTTTTCGATTTTCTTCCTGCTTTGTAGACCACTTTTCCCGTCCTCCGGCCTATTATTAGTTGAGTGCTAAGGTGGTCAGTTTTTGCGGAAAGAATGGTACATAATTACGGCCAGTTGCGGTCAGAGGTGAAGTAAACAAGAAATGAACAAACCGCAGTGTTTGAAAACCTTTTTGTGAACCTAATCCGCTCAGTTAACCTTAGCCGGACGCAACCAAAAGGCTGATAGCAAATACTGCAAGCTGCAAAAAATAGGCGCTGATGAAGAACTCCGCACAGTAGTGATTTGCAGATTTTTCTGTTGGTCAATATAGCAAAAAGGTTTACCGATTGGCCACTGCTACTTGAAAAAATTAAACATAGGTATTGATAGAAAAATATTCATTGAATAAGAGAACGCTCCGCGTCGCAATAGTACCCGCTTACCGATCACAGCAATTTATCTGCAGTTTAAGGTTTGACAAATATAGCATCCCATTTAAGAAGCAAACAACTGTTTATCTTTTTAATCTACGCTTTATAAAGTTCCCGCTCTTTCTTCGTATTGTAGTACTCACTTTTTGGTTCTAGTTAGCTTACTGTACAATAAAGTGGCGGAAAAGTTCTACTTTTGTATACATTTTCATAGTCAGCCAATGTTATTTCGCGAATGTTGCTAATGTTTTGGCACATCATCGTATTGTCGCGTGCCTGAATCCATTCTCGCCGCCGTCTATTCTCTAGCGATAGTTTTCGAAATATTTGTTGAATACCATTCTTTACTTCTTGACTATTCTATCTGTGTTACTAGTAGAGTATGAGCATTAGTAGTAGAAATTTTTAAAAGCTTAATGAGCATTTTTTGAACCTAAGTTTACAATTTGTTTCACCGGATGATTTGATCGTTTACGCTTAACCTTACTAGATATTCTTGACTTTTCCTTTGTTAATCAAAGGTGAGCGGTAACTGTCGCATTTTTTGAGGGGGGGGGGGAGCGCAAAAAGGCGCCAATGCAAAATTTCGCAACAAAAAATTTCTAAAATATTCTACAAGTAAAAAAAGCACATCTCAAATATTCCGGGACTACTCATCATCGGTGGATCAGAAACACTTGTCGATCAATGGTTGACCACGCCTCCACCGCTTACGTAGCCTACGGTCGATCTATGCGGTGCGTCGTTACGGAGATAGATCAGAGCCGGATCCCACTTAAAATTTAAACGAAAGCAAATTGGTAATGATAAGGCTTACGATTTTTCCCTGACTTTTAAACAACTCAACAACAATGAATTGTATAATAATAAAACCTTTGAAACCGGCGACTTATGTCTCGATTTGAATTTCGCTTTGTATCAAATCTAGGTAAAAATTTGTTGGAATAATTTCAGTTGAATTTTTATAACCTACGCATCTTACGATTAACAGTATTTGTATAGATAAAATCTGACGTGCACTAACGGTAAGAAATGTCATTACATTATTAACTTTCACGAACAAAACCCTCGTTACAGCTCTGCCCATGTCATTCCTTGAAACAAAAATGTTCTATTCTTCTCACACGAATGAGAAACACTAGAGTCGCCTCAAAATAGCCGCTTAGTTACCATCATAGCGTGACCGACTCTATCTTATTTTTTTCAGCACTCATCCAGAACTCTGTAATTCTAATAGTAAGAGCTCCAAAATATGCTTATCTGCTGATGCCTACGAGGCCAGAAAGCTTTTCGCCTGACGCATAATGGAAGCGGCGCTGTCGCTTCAACATCCTGTTGACTTCGAGCAGCTATAACTTCTTTCTTGAATGTATTTAAAGCTGAGTACTAGATTCTGCAAGAAAACAAATTCTAGATATATTTCTTTTCAGAAGACATAACTGCAAAGGCACAATCGGAGCTTTTCAACTGCTAGGCAGCCATTCTGATCCCGCCCAGCTAGGATTTTGTTAAAATTAATAGGTCAGTTTGCAACTTATGTATGGTATTCACCTAGACCAACCACAAAAAGCAATGTATTCGTGATTTCTTTGTGCAAGATTATTTAATTAGCGCATCAGAAAGAGCAGCAATGCGTCGCGGCTACTCCAACTTCCATTAGAGGCAATGTTAAATCACTAAATTTGATTATACTTAGTGCCGAACCTACAAAACTTATACAGTTTTTCGATCGAGTCGGCAAAAGTCTCCCCCAGGCCACCCGGTCACCCGGCCCAGCACCCGCGCCGGCTCACCGCCTGAACACGATGCGAACGTTCCCTACTGGTGAGGCGGTGAGGCTGCTATGAGGACACCACCACTCGACTTGGGACACCGCCAACAAAAGAACACTAGTACGGCGCTGTAGCGGCGAGTCGGTGAGGCCGCCCTCACAGAAGCCTCACCGCCTCACCAGTGGGAAACGTTCGCACTGCATTGCAAACGGTGAGGCGGCGCGGGTGCTGCGCCGGGCAGCCGGGTGGCCCTGGGAAGATTTTTGTGGACCCGTTCGACAAGAACTGTACTAAGTTCCTTTCAACAACATAACAGTAGAAAAATTATCATCAAGTTGCAAATTTACTAAACGGAGACCATTAACACATACGTATACCTAGAAACTGGACCAGTTATGAAACAAAGCAATTCGCCTGACCAAAGTTCTTTTCAGGCAATGTTAACGTGGGAAGTAAACCAGATTCTAATTATACTCACCGTCGTTGTTTCCTGTACTGCTCTTGTTCTAATGCTCTACATTTACTGCCATTATAAGTGCGGTTTTTGCCGTCGACAGCAAAAACACTCGACAGACCTGCCAGAAGTACGAATAACAATGCACAACGATTCGAAGTGAGTGGATTAGCTGTTGCTTGCATAACAATTATCCTTAGGAAAGATTATTCCAGAACGCCTTTATCAGTGGACTGCCCTGATATCGATTATATCGATTCACGGAACACAAACTTGGTTTCGTCAACCGTACGTGTTTCATCTCTGCACAACACTCCACATCAGCTATGAATACCTTCCTCTCTTCAAACATCGCCTTCATGTACAGCTTGTTTAAAACATAAAATTGTTATATTACTTTTTTTGAACTGAAACATAAAAAATAAGCATACGATGACTTCGTTCACGGATCAAATATGAAATATGCTAGGCATGGCAAAGTGGAGGTCCTCCGACCTACAGGCCTCGGCCATAACGTCGACGCGGGTGCACGGGCTGAAGGTAAGAATGCAGGCCTGGCAGAGTGAGGCAACTTCCAAAAAACCAAAGTGCTATTTGGTAGGCTTTTAGATGGTTTGCGGTACAACCGCGCTTTCACTATTCCATTTCTTACCCATCCGAAATAGAAGACTACCAAAAATGAAGGCCCCTCGCCCATACAAACCCAAAGGTGGAGCTGCTGGCTCGAAATAGCCGACCGGCGCCTTCGCCTAGCCAGATGAACTTTTATAGTCAAGCTCATGGCAGATTAGAATTCTCTAGGGTTCTGTTTATACTGTCATGCGGACGACAGGAATGATCATACACAAGGTGAAACCGCGGAAGATGACGAGTCTTTAAACTCTTGTTCAAGTATATGTGCTTTAATTGGTCGTTAGCAGTAATAAGCGTAAAACCGTAGATATGATATGGAGACAAAAGCTTCAGGCCTTAAGCCTCCCATGCATTCCGATCCCACATCACCTGATCCGATGTGCACGCCTTCGAACAGCAGCGCAAGCTCGACAACCATATCATGACAAGGAGTTCCCCAATAACTTCAGTTACAAGAACAGCAGAAGATGTGTTGTAGGAAAAGAGAATCAGTTGTCCATATGCTCTAATACAACTGCGTAAAACTTTGAATATATATGTTCAACATCGCAAAATAACAAATATGTATTTCAACAAAAACAATAAGCTTAAACAGCTTCTTCCTTTGTAATCTTGACTGGCTTTCCTCCACGAATTCTTCCTGTGCGACGGGCAGCAATGAGACCAACCTAAACTCCTCAGTTCGAAAAAGTTTCAAGAAGTAAAATCGCCACTAGCTTCAAAGCAAAACTTGTGACAAGACGAACAAACAATGACTCATAAAACTGCTCACCTTCTTTCCTGCGCTCGCATCTCTTCTGACTGTTGATGGATGACCAATGTGCTGGTGGTTACCTCCTCCGTGGGGATGTTCAACGGGATTCATCGCCACACCTCTGACTCTTGGCCAGCTGTTCCTCTTGGCCTTGTACTTGTGATAAGCACGTCCAGCCTTCAACATGGGCTTATCGGTACGGCCACCACCGGCGACCAAACCTCAAAAAGAAGCTGTAAATTTGCAAGATGTAATAAAAAGCGAAAAGTGAAAGGCATAAGCAAAAAAAAGATATCCCAGAAATGCACGCACCAATCATAGCACGGTTAGCGGATTGGATGACCTTCTTTGCTCCAGATGGGAGACGAATACGGGTCTTCTTGGTTTCTGGGTTGTGGGCGATAACTGTGGCATAGTCTCCTGCAATGTTTTTAAAAAGTCAACGCTTTAAATTTATGTCACAACTAATCGAAACGTAGCCATAAGCTTATTTGAAAACCAGCCAAGAAGAAAAAAAAACTATGTATTCTTGAAACCGTGTCCAACCACAAAACATTTTCAAAGTAGACTAATACAAGATCTATTTTAAAAAAACCGCCAACATCCAAAATGGGTAAACATAAACCTTGCCACATTTTCCAAAAATTTCGTAAATTAACTGCTCGAGTCTACGATCAGCTGGGGGGAATTCAAGTTTGGAATTTGAGAGCCTGGCAGAACGCAGCCATGCACAAGGTTAACAGTGCTCTGTAAGCACTCTGTGCGGTCAGTATATGTTTCGCTAAGTGGTAAACGTGGTGAGACCAATGGTATCATAGACCAAAATTATCGAAAATGTTCGTCTCTGATGGGATAAGTTTTCCGAGCGCTTTTTTTTTCAAATTTTTCCATGTGAAACATGAGAGAAAAGCAGAGCTTTCAGAAAAGTCTCGGCGCAAACATCCTACCTCATATGGGTGTTCAAACCAACACGTTTCTAAAAGTTTAGCAAGTATGTAACAACTAGATTTTGGTGCATAAGCCTTTAAGTCTTTCCTAAGCGTTTCACAATTTTAGAATATTTGCTGTCATTTCCTCAGAAGTATAACTGCAGAAATCCATACCTGAAACTGCTCTTTTTAAGCTTTTAAGTATAATAATTTTGACTAGATTTTCCCGCATTGGAAGTGCCTAAAGGCTGATAATGTGGCAGCCGCGAGAAAATTTTCCCTGATCAAATATTGTGGGGACGAATTTTATTATGAGAAGACTATGAATGGAAATTTACTAGCCGAGAGAATCGCGAATACTGTGAACAGAGACAAAGTTGGATTTGCAAGCAAAAGAGTCTTTAGATCTGCCGAGCTATCCTGAAGCCAAGCTACTTCTTTTCACAAATGGACAAACTACTTTGTCATGCGCAATGAAGTGGTTCAGATGGCGTTGCCCGCCTACAGCAAAAATGATACTAACTATATTCGTAGACTATTTCAATCCTAGACATCAGCAAATAAAACAAAGGAAGTTGAAAAGCTAGAAAGAAAATAGGCGAACAATTATGCCGTAGGAAATTCACCACAAAAATAATCACGTGGAAGCATGCGATCAAAAACGTACCAGAGCACTTAGCCAACTTTCCTCGGTCTCCACACTTTCCTTCAACGTTGCAGATAGTGGTTCCTTCTGGAAGTGAGCCGACAGGGACAATGTTTCCAACTTGCACGCTAGCTGCAAAAGATTCTGAATAAGCTCACTAGTGTCATTACAAGATTTCAGATGCTAAGAACTTATTCTTAATAGTCAAGCCTTACAACCAACTTTTAAAGCTGGCGCATATTTTGCGCGGAGTGCACCACCCACCCAACACCAATAAAGGTGACAGCGATTTCAATTTTGATAGATAGGTTATAGAGACCGGTATTGAAGCAACGTAGCAGTTAACATATCCTTATATGTCAACTACCATAGAAATATCGAAACTTAAAACATTACAGTGTCAGAATTAAAATTCTGCAAAGTATGAAACTAACTCTTTAATCTTGCTTTATATTGTTTCGCTGTAAAAATAAACTAAACTGCAGCATTAATGCAAAGCACTTAATTCGACAACTGGACGTTTTCGAGACGCACATCATGCCGATGGGGACGACGGTTATATAAGATCGTGGTGCGATCACTTAGAAGAAGTTATGTAAGTGTGTGGAATATCAGCAGACACTAATCACAGCCAAAACACCCTTTTCTGCGGGGTCAAAAGATCGTATTTTATCTTTTTATTAAAGTCGTGTCTCAGCTTTCCACGTAAATCCACAGGTGCAGTGAATGTAAAACATCATCTAAACTTGTTCTTTTATGTTCTCCTTCGACTAGTTAGTAGAGGTGGTGATAATCTCTTACTATGACGTTAATATACTTTCTGCCGTCCGCGCCACAACCTCTTGTGACCCGTCGTCCCCATCGGTTTGATGTGCGTTTCGAAAACGTCGACAACTGTAGCTCTCAAAGCTACAAATAAATATGCTAATTCTTGTTAAGGTGCTAAGCGTGACATCATGGCGACATTACATAGCACATTTGTACCAATACAGTAAGACAAATTTGACGCCGTCTCTGCACTCATGTCTCATTCTTGACGACGATTTCCGCGCAATGCATAACTGGAACGAAAAGTCGCCTCTACAGTTTCACGTTTATTCAACATTGGCACAGATGGCCTCAGCAAGGGCAAGGTTTTGCGTTACTCCTGGCGCCAATTCTTCAAGGATAAAGCAAATAAATGCAAATCAAGAAGCTGATGACGTAAAAATGATACCGAATTTAACTCACCTTTAGCTCCACAGTAGACAAACTGTCCAGTGTACATTCCTTCAGCAGCTACAACAGTGCTCTTAACAGTCTTATACTTGTACGGGTCGCGGAAAGCGATGATGGCCAGAGGGGCACCACGTCCAGGATCATGGATGATGTCCTTTACGACACCACGGATGTAGCCATGTCGTTCAGCATAGTCAAGTGGCCGCAACTGTGCGGCTCCCTTGCGGTGCTTGTTGTGGGACTTGAAGATACCCCCAGCTCCTTTACGCTGGACGCGGATCCTACGACCCATTGTTTGAAACCCTACAAAATGGAGGTTTCACGAAAAAAGTCCACTAAAAAGATATGAAGAAAGAACAACGATAACAAAAAATTGCAACGTGATGTTACGGAAAGCAGCATGTTTCATGGAAGCACTTAAATTTGTAACAACGAAAATATCTGAATTCTAGAACAGCTTTCAGGAAGACTCGAAGATTTCAATGAATATAACCACCTATTCTATTGTATTGTGCCTTTTAGGCGTGCTCTAAAAAGCTAGGACAGCACCAGCCTGGAAAGAACCAGCGTCAACGGCTTGAAAAAGCGCGAACTAAAAGAAATAAAAACTATTCTGAAACCAAAAATGCTAGAAAGTATCAGAAGAAGAACCAGTTTGTTAGCAAAGTCAAAAACCACACGTCAACAGACAAAAATGGATCATCTCAAGGCTCACTCCTGTCTCAAGGCTTCTTGCTCACCGGAATGCTACTATTTAATCATGATTTAATCCATTTACGAACAAGGACTCACTTCCTACCAAAGACTGAAGTCATTAATACGTAAGATGCTTACAAAATTCAACGGAAGAATGACAACAACACTAAGTGGACAAACCTGTCCTGATACTTCACAAATAAAAATCGTACCGTCTCTGGTTTAAAATAAAAGACAGTCGCTACTAAATCCACCAAAAATCCGGAAGTTCTCCACTGAATAAAATTCAAATATGCATCTTTTCTTTAAAAGAACAGCAAAATAGGCTACAAATAAAAATCTTCAATTTAGCTTCTTTTCGCTGCTACGTTGTGGAACAGATACTCAGTTAGCCTGATTTTCAATGCGAGCGGCGGTTGGTGTTGCTAGTCCAAGATTTTAGCCGTAGGTCAGCTAAGCGAAACCACTTGAGATAAATCACTGGCAGGAACTATGATGCTGCCATGATCGGGGTCGTCCGACGCTAGTATAAATTGGTCAGTTAGTAGACAAACAATTGTTTTGCTGGGGATTTGCCTCCGGCTAGTTTTTTTGGACAGTACTCTATCGCAGAGTTTGAGAAATGGAGGAGTACAAGCTTAGGTTGCGCTATATTAGCTGAAACGGACTAGTTCCACTGTTGATTCCTAACTGGAAGAAAATATCTTACAGGATATTTCATTTATTACAATAAGTGGGGATTACACTGGAAGCTTCACGGGATTTCTGGAGAAGGGAGGTATTCTCACTCGAAATACAGCTTCCAGATACCTCTCGCAGACAGTACATTCTAAACAACATTTGTGAACTGCCATTTATGATTTTTCTAAAATGCGTGGACTAGAAGAGTCCACGCTTCCAGATGAGGGATAGTCAAGAGGAAAAATCGATACGCTCGGGGAGCAGCCGCGCACGGCCCTTCTAGCTCTATTGCCCTACATGGATTTTGCGTCTTCCTAAATTTTTATCATGCCATCCTTATTTCACCTTATCTTACTGGATCATACGCTGCTGTTAGATTACCAGCGGAGTAGATAATGATCTGATCGAATGAAAGTTTTACAAACGCTGAGGGTTTAGATTATGAGTGGGAAAAAAACCATAGATTTATCTGTGAGTAAGGTTTTGATAAATGAGTATATTTTATTGTTGCAATAGTCTAAATTAGGGTAATGTTTACCTCTATACCTTTGTGCATGCATTTTATTTTATTTTATTTTATTTCATTTTATTTTATTCAGTACGCAGAATGCATGCCATCATGAAAGTGTATTTCAAATCAAAGTCTGCTAGGCAGAAATCAGAGGAACTAGGTGAAAATGGTCCGAGGTCCGATATGGAAGCTGATATAGAACTAGATTCTACGAGTTTAGCCAAGAAAATTCATGCGAGTCAGCTCAGCTCCTCAGCTACCTAATTTTTTTGAAGAAATTTCTTATTATAAGCTAACGTGGGAGGAGTGAGAAAACGCACAAAAAACTTTCCTAGACATCTATATTTATGATCTAGATCTAAACTTAGTTGCAGTGGATGTTGAACTTCAAGAAAATTACCTTGAGTCTTTTTGAAAATAACGTCGATGCCTCACTGCCGGGACGTAACATGTTACCATTTAAAATGCTCGCAACTATAGCTGGAAACTAAAGATTTTAGGAAGGTTCTGCTCATACCGATTACTTTACTTTTTGGTCACCTTCCTGAAATTTCGAAATCCTCATCATCTTAAGCCAGCCAAAAGCAAGTGGCATTTCCTCCATTTCCTCACCAGAGTTCTGCGTTGATTTTAGTACGGACTGAGTTTAGCTACGTGAATATTGGCTGTAATTTCTTATGTTATGGAGTTTGAACCCCACCTTCAGTCGCTGCTGGAATATATGTACTGAGTTTCAGTGATTAATTTGCGGGAGCTATTAGTGTGGTTGAGTAAAAACGCTAAGAAATTCGGAATCACCTTCTCTTGTGTTCATTCCTTTTAGTGCTAAGTGAGTCTGGACCCGAGGCTTCCGGTTCTCAGCAACTGAAAGATGAGGAAAATGCTAGTAAAATTTCATTGTCTGTATTTCCGCCTGCAAACTTGAATAAATAGGTATACTGGAATCTAGCAATGATAGTTGAAAGGTCATTGCTTCGCCACAGATTCCGAAAACCCCGAATTTAGAAATGAGTCGTATGTTAACGAACTAGAATACTTGCTTGATGCATAATGCGTACGCTGTTCCTAATGAATTTTTCAATTATTTTTTGTGTAAGGTACACTAGCGAGGTACTTTTGGCACTTTAGTAAAGCAGATGCTCTTATTTTTATTTACACAGATATTAGCGCAGGATAATGTCTGTAACCTTGAAGAGGCTTATGCCATAATTTTAAATAAAGAAATTGTGCTAGATATAACAGTGATGTCAAATCAGAAACAAATTGTTTACAAATTTGCAAATCACTTTCAAGTGGGTCGCACAAGCAGTTATCAGGCTTACAAATGCAACTTGTTAGGCGGCACTAAATAATCGGAAGGCTGTATAATCGGACCTCTCTAAGAA